>OY992883.1:87779873-87832373 GCA_963921405.1 Cepaea hortensis | reverse complement strand
CTTCTTAAGCAAAAAAAGATGAGTTACAATGTTATGCATTGTGCATCATTTTTATGAAAACTTTGAAAATGCCTTACAGATTGTATCATTATTTATTATAACTCATATGCCGGTACATAACTATGGACAAAGAGTTTATAAATCTTTGAAAACGATGCCACAATATGACTATAAGTTATACAGAAAAGTTATGCCCCTTGAAATAACTTTTACAGAGTTAGGTCCCCTGAGATATATGAAATTATGATGAAAAATGAAAAATGAAATAATACTGAGTAAGCAGGCGATTTCACACTAACAAAATATCACAGTTGACAGCTCTGGAATGAAAGGAAGGCGTGTAGAAAATTTCATCTCAATCGGATGGGCCGTTCGCGAACAAATAAAGGCCATACATACATACAGACAGAGATACGCACATCCTAATTTATATATAAGATATGCTAATTTTGATACTGATAATGGGGACGCTGATGCCTGTAACTGTGATGAAGCCAGTGTTAATGAGGTACAAGTCAGTCTCACAGTGGATATTGCCATTGGACGTGAAGTGTCAGGCCCTCACACACTCCAGGCTGTGACACATGAGCTGGTGCGGCCAGTACCCTTCCTCATCGCCACTCATTCCCAGACAATTGTTTGGCACCCATTTGTATGAGGCTTGGTCGAATCTTGAGCAGTACTGGTCAGAAGAAATCATCCCGCCTGTGCTGGGGATTGAACCCAGACCAATGACTTGGCAGACAAGCACACTAACCATTATGCCACTGCTGCTCCTGTTGATGATGATGATGCTATAAACAACAATAACAGTAATGCTAGTGAACTTAGTGCTTTAAAAAAAAAGTCACTAAAAGTCAAGAGGATAGACTTCATTGCACCGGGTTTAATCCCATAAAGCTAGGTCTCTTTACGCAGTGCGGCCTGCCGAAAACGTCGTACAAAGCACGAGCTCCGTAGCTCCAGTGAAGACCCTCAGGAGTCTCTGAGAAAAATGTACTCGTGGACCAAAAGTGTAGCCCGCAATTGAACCCACAACCTTCGGAGCATGAGGCAGACAGCTTGACCAGTTTGCCACAGACTTCCCAAATTATGCAGTGATGTGAGTATGATAACAGCAATGGTGGTAACAGGAACAGGAGACAAGTACTCACCTAAGAGATTTCCATGCGCCAGCCTGAGACTGTCCATAATGACGCTCTCTACGGCTTGGTTACTCTGGTAGTGTCCCGAGGGAGGGTTGCGATGGAGGAAGTTCTGCAGCAGTTTGTTAAAGTCATTTGGCAGTAAACTGAGCAGCTGCTGGTAGTGAAACCGCGGGTTGTCAAAATTCATTTCTGCAATCACAAGATCTCGCAGCAATGGGAAGAGTGGATGAGAGCGATAAGCTGAGTTTCCCTCATCCATGATGAGATGCTGAATAAATTTTTGCTGTGATGAGAGAATCTGAGGTCGGTTAGTTTGGTTTAGTTTGCACGCTGCACAACCAGGTCCAGCACAGGGCCCCATGTGGGGTAATGTGTGTGGAGGAAAGGGTCCATCTGATGGGTGGTTTGTCTTACATGTGTTGAAGTTAGGCCCTGCACAAGGACCCATGTGGGGGTGATGCTGAGATGTGCGGGCCATTTTACAGGTGTTACAATGTAATCCTATACATGGTCCATACTCGGGATGTGGGCCCATGTGTGGGTAGGAGGGGCCCACATGGTGTTGTGGGCCAATGCTAGAAGACGCATGAATTCCTGAGTTCATCATACCTAGGTCCTGCACATGGGGTCCTGGGTCCATTGGAACAGGACAGGTTGCGGCTGGATTAGTCTGCATGTGAGGGATAGAGTGAGAGTGTGAGAGCTGCAACCCCCCTTTGACAGAACTGATGCTGGGATGTACACCCACTACCTGAACTTGAAGTTCTTCAGATCCACCAATACCAGCTCTCCAGCCGCGATGGAAGGAGGTGGGTTCCTGATGTCCAGGCATCCCTTGACTTGCAGCTAGAGGCAGACCATGTGTTTGCTGGTTAGAATACACATCTGAATTACCAACTTGACCGTTGGCACTTTCAAAAGTTGGTGGACATGCCTGGCCACCATAAAGTCCTCCAAGATGAGAGTTACGATTTGCATGATTGGAGATTGTTGTGGGTATAGTTAAAGGCATCTGGTAACCAGAATTACTGTCGCTGGAGATCTGCATGCTCTTTTGATGGTGGGTGACAACTTGGTGGTTCATTCCTTGAGAAGAGAGACAACAGCTGGTGAACTGATGTTGCTGCTGCTGCCGGGGATGCTGCACTGATTGTAGATGTGAATGAGGCTGAAGTGACTGGGCAGATTCTGCAGATGACATTGGATGTGCTACCTGTTGGGAATGGCACATCTGCTGCTGGTGGACAGAAGAATATGAACCTTCCCCAAAGTGTGACTGGTCCTGGTGAGCATGGATAAACTCACCTGTCTGTGGAGATACCAGAGGTGGGGGGTATGGTGAGTAGCCATGCATTGAGTCAACTCTCATCATGTTTTGGTTGTTGTCCACAAAAAAGGCACCATTCCCATTGCAGCCAATGTGGGATGACTTAAAAGTCAACTCCTTGACCTCACTGGGCCCTGATCCACATGACACAGCACAGCTGGGTCTGGTGGTCACATCAAAGCCTGGTGATACAGACGGAGCCATCACTTGACCTTGGCTGTTGGGGACAGTGTAGGGAGCAATGCCGCTCTTCATGCTGTGGTTAAACCGTGGTAAAATTTTCCCTGATGGCATGACCTTGGGCTGGCCGTTGCTGTCAGTTTCAAAACCACAATCCAAAGCTGTAGCGGCTCCTGAACTAAATGCCTGCTTCATGTCCATAGACACACTGCCAGGGCTGTCAGCATACGTTGGTGGACTTCCATCGGTCATGTCAGCAAAGTGGACAGATTTCTGCCCCGGTCTACTGCCTGGCTGACCTGGGGAAATAATCATTTCAAGTTAGAGTTGATTCATTATAAGATCCTGACAACATGTCTGACATTTCTTTCATAACAAGTTTCTCATTTTATTATCTCCAAGAAATTACATCTCACAAAGAAACAACATAAATCTCTTTGTATTTTCCAGTTTTCATCCTCAACATTTTTTCTTCAAGGATTTCTTCTTCTGCTCTTTATCCCACCATTTCAGCATAATCTCTCAACTAACTCCAGCCAAGCCATCCTATCTTTTGTTATCCGCTGCAGGCCCTCCTTCTCTAATTCCCTTCTTTGACTGTTTTTACACCACCCTCTATTTCATTTCCCCTGTGGGTTCCAGACAAGGACTTTCAGGCTTTCTTAGTGTGTGTCCTATCCTTTCTTCCCTCTGCAAGAATTTGCACACGTAGAATGTCCAACATACACAAGCCATGAGGCTGTGTTTTTTGCTCAGCCAGGCTCAAGTTCCATGCGGTGCCTCCTTGGGTAAGCGACCTTTATATCTGAGCCCAGAAAAACCTTTACAGGTACAAACCAGCATTAGTATGCATGCCACAATGACAACAAACAAATAAACTCCTTCTAAAATTGTGCATATATAATGTACATCTCCCATAATTCTGTTGTATGGTTTTCTCAAGCCTACTGTCAAAATTGTCACCGTCATCTACTGCCTATAATAAATACATTGTGGTGTAGCACATGGGGAATATATATGTGTGTGTGTGTGTGCGTGTGTGTGTATGGGGGTCTTATGCCCAAGGAATTAGAGCTGCTTGGCTAGTGCAGTCACCGCGAACAGAGCAGGTTAGGGTTTTCTTTTTTCTCCTGACAGAAAAGATTTGAACTCGGGTCTCCCAAAAGAGAACTGTATTTTAGCTATAGTTATTTATGATTTTCTTCAAAGATTCTCATGTTCAAGAGAGGAACGAGGAACTAAGTATTACTTTGATTGAAATCATTAGCATGGTGGTCTGAGTGAGAATGAAGAAGACATTTAAAGTATCGAACGTTAATACTTACATTATCTCCTGACATTCTTCAATAAATCATGGTTATTCAAACATATACTGATCACTCACACATACAGAGTAACAATGTCTATGGCTTTAATTACAGACACACAGACGAACGAGAGAGAGAGAGAGAGAGAGAGAGAGAGAGAGAGAGAGAGAGAGAGAGAGAGAGAGAGAGAGAGAGAGAGAGAGAGAGAGAGAGAGAGAGAGAGAGCTACAGAAGAGCTACAGAATCTGACTGAAAGAGCTACAGAATTCCACTGAAAGAGCTACAAGATCCCCCCCCCCCACTTCCACACACACAAAATTTGACTGCAAGCAGTTTCCTGCTATGACTCTGTGATATGATAGTGTCATCACATTTTGTAGGCCTGAATGCACAGAGGAATAGATAATAGATAGCCAATCATTCCCTCACTTAGCAGGTGACAAGCCCAGGCGAGGAACCCTCACCAAGCTCATGACATTATCAGTGCGGTTCCCTATCAACTCTGCTACTGGCCCCACTACTACACGATCAAGCTGAGAGATAAACCTGACAGAAGCACAAATGTCTCACCCGGGATCTGCTGCTGTGGTATGCACCCTTTCTGCGACACCTTCTGGCTGTGATCCGTCGGCAGGATGGTTGAGGTGGCCGACAGTGAAGACATGGAAGAGGACGTGAAGGCGGGAGATGCAGCTGAACTACTGCTGCAGTTGCCAGCAGATTCATTTGAAAAGTAACCTTGGTCGAGCGGGGAATCGACAGGGGTGCGAATCTGGGGATGGTGTGCCGACATATTGCCCATGATAGGGCGGTGTTGATTGATGTGTACATGCTGTGCCTGGTAGGATCCAGGTGGGCATATGCCCTTGCTGAAGAAAGTGCCTGGCAGGTTCGCATTTACTTGGATCTGGGCCGATGCTACCACCCTGTGAAGGAAACCAAGTATCAGTTTGACAATGTCTCGCTCATGATCATCTTCATTAACAAGTTATTATTAATTTCACCATCATCAGTCATTATTATCATGAATGAATAAAGGAAAAACAGAAAATGGAAAAGGTCATCTTTAGAAGAACAAGATCACAAATGACAGAGTGGAAATTGCAGCTAGCAAATCTTCATCACTAAACAGAAACAGACAAAAGACAAATGAACTAGTGTAACTTCATATAGATATGAAGATCCTCTTCTTCTTTCATTCGCTTTAAATTTTTCTTTAACTGCAATGTTGCAAAGATATGAAGATGTATCAATAATTAAATACAAATATGAGAGTAAGACAATCACTAAGCCACAAAATGATGTAAACACAGCTGAGGAATGTTTGTTGGTAGTTTGTAAAGGTATCTTCATGTGGCAAATTCATCTAACTTGATGTCTGTGTGTAGCAGATGATGCATATACGCATAAACTTCCAAAACATGTGGTGATGAAATTACCGGCCATACTCTGTTCTGTTATTTAATTTCCAGAAGAAAGGTGACAATGTGAAAACTGCATCATACTGTGAGCTTCTAATGATGCTTCATGACGCAATGCATAAAACAAAAACAAAAAAACCACAAAAAAAAACCAGGCCTATTGACTACAGGGGTGCTGTTCCTTCACAATCCATCCATCCGTCATGTGCCACATCGGTAAGCATGGGCAGTCATAATTCGCCATTTCACTCGATCACCAATGTATCTGTAATTAGGCGAATCATAATAAACTAGGCAACTTTAAAGAAGGTAGTTTGTCGTTGCTTTCCTTCTTGGCAGTGACCATACTGGCCAGGTGATCGTAGCCATTGTCTCGTTAAAGAGATCGTCTGCCTACCGTCGCAAAACTTGAGACCATAACCAACGACTATCTGTCAGCTGCACTCACCCCTCTGCTGTGTGTCCACCGTGACGAGGTAGAGGGGCTTGAGCGTCCCAATGACCCCAAGAGCTATGCCGACGGTAGCACAGCTACTGGTAGGGCCACCCATGTCGGACAGGTCAAGGGAGAGGGACCAGACGAAGAGACACACAAACCTGCTGCCTTGTAGGTAGACTGGGGACAGTCAAAGGCTAGGGAAAGCACCCCGAATAAATGCTTGTCGAAATCGGATGTACTGAGCCACAGGCTTGACAAAGCAGTGCAACGTAAAACCTGCTGCCTTGTAGGTAGACTGGGGACAGTCAAAGGCTAGGGAAAGCATCCCGAATAAATGCTTGTCGAAATCGGATGTACTGAGCCACAGGCTTGACAAAGCAGTGCAACGTAACTTAATTCATGATGTCACAAATCCAAATTAATCGTTATGGTGCTAATCCCGTGAAGTCCCATCAGGCGGCGATAGTGCCGGGCCCCCTGCCTCGAGGGGGTCCACCCATGACTACTGGTGGTCACCTTCCCCTGTGCTGTGGAGTCAAGGCACAGAGGAGTAGGTTAAGAGCTATTGACCAAATACCCCGGACACTCAACATACTACAGTGGAATGCCGAAGGAGTTTACAAGAAGAAAGAGTCCCTAACACAGCGTCTTCATAAAGATAAAATAGATGTGGCATGCATTCAAGAGACACACCTCAACGCCAATCGCAAATTCTCAGTCAGAGGATATCAGGCCACACGTTTCGACCGCGAAGGACGCGAAGGACACAAAGGAGGAGTTCTAATACTTACACGAAATACAATACCTTGCAGCGAAGTATCTGTGATCTCTGACAACCAAACGGAAATGATAGGTGTTGATATAATGATAAAGGACGTGAAAATAAGAATCTACAATCTGTATAGCCCAGCAGATAAGGACCTTACACTCTCAAACATGAAAATAACTGACACAAACTGCATTATTGTCGGAGACTTTAATAGCCGTTCAGATAGATGGGGATACCCAGATACTGACAAAAGAGGAGATGAATTGGAGGACTGGGAAATAGACTCAAATCTCCATCTACTCAACAAAGCGGATGACACACCGAGCTTCTACTCCAGAAGATGGCTTACCACTTCTACTCCAGACTTAGCCTTCTGCACAGGAGACATCCTCCACAAAATCGATCGCCATGTGCTGGACCAATTAGCAGGTAGTGACCACAGACCAATCAAGCTTGTAATGAATATGGAGTATGTTCCACAGGAGCAAAAGCCCTTGCCCCGCTGGAATTACAAACGAGCAGACTGGGACAGATTTGCCATACTAACAGACAAATATTGTGAAAACATAAATACACGATATGGCAACATAAAGCAAATGGTGGAAAGTCTAAACAGAGCGATAATACAGGCAGCCACTGAGTCCATTCCAAGAGGAGCGAGGAAAAATTACAAACCATACTGGACTGAAGAACTACAAAGTTTGGAGGACAAAGTTGAAGATGCCAGGAAGACAGCAGAGAGAGAACAAACGAAGCGAACATCTCTCTCAAAGCCATCTCAGCAAAATATAAAAGAACAGTAAATCAAACAACAAGAGATTGTTGGAGGGAAAAAACAGAAAACCTGAATTTTGACAGGGATGGAAACAAACTATGGAAACTAGTGAAAGCCATGAACAATGAAGGACCTAGAAACAAACAAATAACAATTAAACAAGGAAATGCCTTGCTTGCAGGAAAAAAGGCTGCAAATGCACTAATGGAACACTATGCAAATGCAAACCACATTGATATTACAACCGAACAGAAGAAAGCAATCAAAGACAAACAGATACATCATAGAAATACAGAGACAGCAGCAGAATATATGATGGCAAATCTAACAATGGAAGAAATGGAACAGGCAATGAATACCCTAAAAAAGAAGAAATCACCAGGAAAGGATGGAATCACAAATGAAATGCTAATAGGACTAGGCACCAAGGCAAAGAAGAAACTACTAGCAGTCCTAAATAACAGCTGGAAGAGAGGAATAGTCCCACAGGCATGGAAGGAAGCTATACTAATACCAGTCCCAAAGAAAGGAAAAGACCTGGAAGAACCAAATGGCTATCGACCTATCAGTCTACTTAGCTGTGTAGGAAAATTAATGGAACGCATTATCAATGGCAGGCTAACATGGCATCTGGAAGAAAACAAACTCTTAACACCACACCAAGCAGGATTCAGAAAGTACAGATCCACTGAAGATCAAATAACCTATATAGCTCAGGAAATAGAGGATGCCTTCCAAGAGAAAAAGCACACACTAGCAGTCTGGATAGATTTAGAAAAAGCATTTGATAAAGTATGGAAGGAAGGACTGAAAGTAAAACTGCAAAAAATGCATGTTTGTGGAAAAATGTATAAATGGATCAGCCACTACCTTGAGAACAGAACTGCCAGGACAAAAGTACAAGGACAAACAAGCAAAATGATGCTGTTGGAGCAAGGTGTCCCCCAAGGAGGAGTTCTTTCACCAACATTATTCCTAGCATATATAAATGACATCACGGAAAATTTTCCAGCCAGAGTACACACATCCTCCTTCGCAGATGACCTAGCCATATGGACATCTGAAGAATATATTAGTACAGCTAACAGCAGAATACAGCAAGCCTTATTAGCGCTAGAGGACTGGTCAAAATCATGGCTAGTGAAGATAAGTGAGGAGAAAACAACATGCACAGTGTTCTCCCTCTCAAATAAAACTCAGCAAAATAAGCTGGTATTAAATGGAAAAATATTGCGCCATGAAGAAAATCCAAACTATCTAGGAGTCACCTTTGATCGTCGCCTGACATGGAAGACACAGGTTGAGAACAATCGAACAAGAGCAAGGCAGAGAATGGCAATCATGAAAAAGCTTGCTGGTACAACGTGAGGAGCAGATGAGAAAGTTCACAAGAAGTTATATACTGGACGGGTGAGGCCAGTACTTGAATATGGCATTGCAGCTTGGGCAACAGCAGCTAAGTCAAACTTTAACAAAATAAGTAGAGTCCAAAACCAAGGAATGCGAATCATAACTGGAAGCCTGAAGACAACGCCTATTAATGAACTAGAAAAGATCACTTGTTTACAACCAATGCAGGATAGAAGAGATAGCAGAGCCCAGCAACAAGCAGAAAAATTTAGAAGATTGACAGACCACCCTATGTATAAAAGGTTTAGTGGTTTTGGAAAGGGAAGACTGAAGCATAGCAACTTTGTAGAAACTGCAAAACGAAAGATTAGGGCAGATCCTATACTTAACATATCAACAGTCAAACCCATTTACAATGCACACAAGTTCCCAGCTTGGAGACAGCAGCTACTGCCTGAGATGATAGAAAACATTCCTGGTATTGAGAAAAAGAACACTCAGCATGAAACCGAAAGAAGAGAAATAACCCTAAACTACATAAAAGAACATTACCCAAGCAGCAATTGGACCCATGCATATACAGATGGATCAGCCAAAAATTCAATAGAGAATGGAGGAGGAGGAATTCTCCTAAATTTAAAAAATGGAGTGAAAAAAACACATTCAATGGCAACTGGAAAGTTTTCAAGTAACTTCAAAGCGGAGGTAGAGGCTCTGAAAACTGCAGCAGAAATGCTCTTGATGGAGGAAAATAAAGAGAAGCAAATAGCTATCTTCACAGATGCAAAGTCAGCTGTCTCAATACTGAAGAGCAATAATAGCACAGAAATAGCTGACCTAAGAGCAGCACTCCATGGTCTATGCCAGAAATCCAAAAAAGTTGTAATACAGTGGATCCCATCACATTGCAGTATACCTGGAAATGAAGAGGCTGACAGACTGGCAAAAGAGGGTGGACGACTACCACAGCCTGACATAGACATAACCTATAACGAGGCAAAGAGGTTGATAAAAAGCACCTATAGAACCAAATGGGAATCAGAGCATCCAGGTCACCAGAAGAATGATGCATATTACAAACTCGACCGAAGAGAACAAGTAGCAATCTTCAGACTCCGCACATAACAGGCTGAAATACCACTTGTTCAATAAACTAAAGATAGGAGATACCGATGAATGCAATTGTGGAACTGGTAAAATGACAGCTAAACATTTGATGCAGGAGTGCCCAATATATGCAGAACAGAGAAAGATATTTTGGCCCACACCTGCTTCATTTGAGGACAAGCTCTATGGAGATATCAACAAGCTCAAATTGACTGCAGCTTACTTTAACTACATTCAGGTTGACATTTAAAGGTGCATGAAGAAGTATTTAGACTGCCGCACTTCATACCACAGGTATGTCGGTTACAAAAGCGCCCCAGAGGCATGAAATGGAATATTGCTTGGATAGCAAATCCATTACGTGGAAAGTCCGAATCGAAAGCTCACTGTGTGGGCTTCATAAAAGGTGGAAAAAGTGTCCTAGTGGCACGAAATGGAATATTGCTTGGATAGCAAATCCATTACGTGGAAAGTCTGAATCGAAAGCTCACTGTGTGGATGTCATCTGCAGACTGCATACTTCTGGTTTCCGGAAGAACAGCCTATGGTGAATGGAAGGCCCAATATACGGAAGTGAGGCTAAGCAGCCATGTGCAGGACGTGACGATTCCTTGGGTGAGCCCAGTACCAGAGCGCTGTGTGTCGGCTCTGCAAGTATGGAAGCCTCCTTGGATGGCGGGGAATGCCCATGGTCTGCCCCTGCCTTCCCTTGAGGGCTGACCAGGATGTCTTTGGCTGTTCTATATGGGCCAGCTGGGATGGGGGATAACACCACAACAGTGAGAGCCAAACGTCCTAAGAAACCCCCGGGAAGGTTAACCCGGTCAACAAATGCCCGCAGAAGTCGGATGTGTCGGCCTAACGGCGCAAGAATGCAGCTCTACTGTAAACAGGCACAACGCAATCACGTCCGAAAAAAACCTCCGGATGAACGAAGAAGAAGAAGAAGAAGCTGCACTCAAAATTTCATCCACCACCTGCTTTCTCCTTCTTCACAATGCCAGACCCCATACAGCTCCATTAACTCGGGAAATAATGACTCAAATATTTTGAACCCTTCTTGAACATCCGGCTTACAGCACCGACCTAGCCTCAGACAATTCCACATCTTTGGTCTGCTAAACATCACCTTAGCAGAAAGCAGATTTGCTGATGACAAAAAAGGTTTAGAGTCAGGTGCGAAAATAGCTAAGTCTACAGCTCAAAGACTTCTATGGTGCAGGTATTCATTGGGGGAACTGATACAATGATGAGATGAAGGCATCAATGTTTGTGGAGAGTACTTTGAGAAATAAGAAGAAATTTAAATACAATAATAAATGATTTTCACGTTCCTCTCTCAATAGTTTTTTTTACTTACTATTTGTGACGTACTCCATAAATATGGCACTCTGTCCATAAGGCTCAGAAACAAACTATTTCTGATCATGTTGTCATAAAGTGTACCTTTTCCGTTCTAGTTTTGTCCTGTTTTTTTTTTTTATATTTACAGCTACACTGCAGTTAACCTCATAGGATTATTTACTGTCATTATCATGTTACCAACACTACCCCTTTCGCTGCTATCATCCTTGTGCCACAAAACTAGCACTCATGCTCCACAAGCTCTTGCTATTAAGATTTCTTGAACATTGATGCCACAGTAAATCAGGTGTACAACCCAACCATCCTTGAAGGACTGGGTCTTGGTATGAGCCGGTCAGGGGACATTCTATGCCAGGATAAAGCTACCAGATAGAATTATCTTAGTTATTCTTGGGAGAAGGGTACCATGTATTATACTTGGGCTGCATCTTTTACCTTGATCAAATGATGATGATGTCTCGTTAAAGAGATCGTCCTGGGCCCCTTGTGTTTTACCTGACCCTTGTGTTTCATCTGAATCCTTAAGTTTTACCGGACCATTTATGTCTCATTTGGATCCCCTGTGTTTTACCAGACCCTTTATGTTTCATCTGAATCCTTATGTTTTACCAGACCATTTATGTTTCATTTGGATCCCCTGTGTTTTACCGGACCCCTTATGTTTCATCTGAATCCTTATGTTTTACCAGACCATTTATGTTTCATTTGGATCCCCTTTTTTTACCGGACCCCTTACGTTTCATCTGAATCTTTGTTTTACCAGAACCCCTTTGTCACATCGCCGGCTAAAACAGTTGCATATCCTTCACAGGATGTGGCAGTCAATCCCAGCATTATTTGACTGTTTGTGATTTCTTTGCAAGCTTACATTCAGTAGTTTACCACTGCTGCTTTGTATGGGAGCTAACACAAGGTGGTCTGCTTCCAAATCACCCGTACTGTGAACTACGAACTGCGCCCGTAACCCCTTCACCACAGAGCGGTTAAGTAGTATTGCGTATTGCAGTTAAATCTACCCTGGACCACACCCAGACAAGATGACCCCCCAAAAAATAGATTACCTCTGCTGCTGCTGATGTAGATGACTGAGTTGGGGATGCAAACTCATACCATTTGCTGGAGGTTGTGGTTCATCCACGCGGCCATCTCTAGCTGAGCCAGGCATTAAGTTGAAGTGACCAGGGATCTGACCTGGAGGGCTGGACTTCACAAAATCACAAGTCAACGCTGTAGGCTTTGGGGACATGCTGCTCAAACTCTTGCTGCTGCCTAAGTATCTACTGGCCACGTGCCCACTGGCGGAGATTCCCTCTTGCTCAGCAGAGTCCCCCAGTTGACCTGCAGGTGGATTGGACTGGAACTTGTGGGGCAATGGCAACTCCTGTGACTGTGAATTTCCCTGAGAATGACTAGGATAGTATGATGAGCTTGATCCCTGGCTGCTACTGGAAAGGGTGGACTGGACAGGCGAGGATGTGGGAGCAGCATGGAAATAGGTCTGGCCTGGCCTGGCCATGAGGCCTGGCTGGGGCATCTTGAACCAACTGCAGCTGCTAGAAGTAATACTGCCCTGTTGTTGATTCATAACTGCCTGTGTCTGTGACTGTCCCTTGTTGGGGCTCACGTCGGCCGAGGCAGACAGATGAACTCGCTTATTGGCAGGGCTTCTGTTCTCAGAAGATTTGACTGTGTTGGAGCCAGATGAGCTGCTGGAGGTGCACCGATTGATGGACATAGCTAAGGGGTGAGGCCAGTCAGAGTCTGTGAAAGTTGGTTTAAACAGAAAGTTGGGTGTTACTGCTGTTGTTGTTGTTACACCTGGATTGAGGTTGGTCAGTGTTTTATTGTCACTGTCGTTGTTAGACCCTCCACTGGTGCTGCCACATGGTGTAGAGATGTTGGAGGCTGACACACTGCAGAAGTTTGTACGGAATAATTTGTCAATCTCAACACTATATATACATAAAACATGACAGAAATCTACTATAACAAATATAGTAATGAAAAAAAAAATGAAAAAAAAAAAGTAAGCATTGTGATAAGAAATGATAAAACAATAGAAAACATAACCTGGCTTCTCTGTTTAAAAATAACAACCCAAATGTAATACAGCAATTAAAAATACCATAATTTAAACACCAAAAATATTATCTGACATTAAAAGAATTATAACCAACCATTGCAATGCCAAAAAATAACACGTGTTATTACAGAATAACAGCAAACAAATATACCATTAAAATAACAGCAATATATTATACATGACATAGTCATCATGTGCTATGCCAACTATCACAGGCATTCGTGCATCTTCACAGATCTCAGTCCTCTGTGTTCTGGATCAATTCCATGGATGATATCCCCCCATGCCACCATCCCAATCTAACTAGTATCATTTCTCTTGTTCTGCCTCTGATTTTTCCAATCAGTGTTATGGTTTCCAATGACTCTTTTCTCATTACATTACCAAATAATAATGCTGTTCTACTTAGATTTAATTATATATTCTACTTTCATTAGCTCTTCCCAGGTAATTGTTGCTCTTCCCAGGTAATCGTTATTAGTAACCCTAACAGTCCAAGGTATTTGGTTGAATCTAAGCTCTTTCTAATTTATAAGTTCATGTTCCAGTATTCACTGCTGTACAGTATAACAGGTATATAATATATCAGCACTCTCTTTCTGACATTCTGACTCACTGCTTCAGCTACATTCATTGTTTTTACAAATAGCACACACAATTCAACAAGCAAACTAACAAACAAACAATGGTACCTGTGGACAGTGGTCGAGGAGATGGCCTCCTGTGTCATGTACATGTGGGGGTTCGTATCCTGCTCCATGAGATACTCAACAAAATCCAACTCCATCCCCTCCTTCATCCCAATGTCCTCACAGATCTCATCCAGCAGCTCATTGGGCAGTCGCTGGTCATCCATTGGACCTGGCTGCATTGTGTCTGTGGAGGGGGAATGTGGGGAGTTGATCCTGCCTGCATCCACGGCCGAGGAGTAGGTACCCACACTGCAGGCGCTAGGACTGGAGGTCGAGTCCCTATACTCCATCAGCTGAAGATAGGAAAATTATAGATTTCTTCTGAAATTGATGTGGCGATATGAGATTTAATAGAAAGCCATCAATTTAACAAGGGCAACATATAAAGGCATGAAATGCAGAGTTCTACATCGGGGAGAACTAATAAATACATTTAAAAAAATAACAGTAGTGCAATAATTAATGATGCCTTTTGTTATGTTAATTATTCTTACAGACTATAGGCTGGATAATGAAGACAGCAATGACTACCAGCAGAAATGGAATTCAACTGACTGACTCAACAGCTTGAGATCAGTACTTCACTGATGATGCTGACCTCAAAATACACACATAAAATCAAATGCAAGATAAACTAAACACACTAGATGAGGTTACCATTATGAGGTCTAAATATTTAACACAGAAAAGACAAAGAAATTAGAATAAATCAAGCAAATGGTAGCCCTGTTGAAACCTCACTGCAATATATGGGATCATACATCTATTTAGGCGGCAATGTACACAAAAATGGAATAGAGCTATTAAAACAAGAATACTAAAGGCAACAGGAGCTTTCACATCAATAGGATATTTGTGGAAATCAAAGGCAATTAAACCTATTACCAAACTTAGAATATTAAATTCCTAACATGAAATCAGTAGTGCTTTAAAGATCAGAAATGTGGAGAATGACTACATCAATTTATAATAAACTACAAACATTGATTAACTGGTGCCTTTGCAAAATAGAAGAGCTAAAAGGAGATAAAGGGCAGAAGAACATGCTAAACATTGAAAAGAGCAGGGTGGATAGGACACTGATCTGGCAAAGTTTCAAACATGAATAAATACCAGCCAACAAAAGAACAAAACTATAATTAACTGTGTGAGTTCTGGTATACAAACACTGGGATCCCAACCAGTGGTACTGTATTTGAGTGCTGTATTGAAATTCTCCTTATATAATCTATATGTTGAAGTTCTCCTTGCATAATCTATATGTAGAAGTTCTCCTTGTAAAATCCATATTAGTTCTCGTAAAATCTATACATTGAAGTTCTTGAAAAATGTATATATAAAAGTTATCCTTGTAAAATCTAAATGTTGAAGTTCTAGTATAATTTATATGCAGAAGTTCTTGTAAAATCTATATGTAGAACTTCTCCTGGTATAATCTATATGCAGAAATTTTTGTAAAATCTATATGTTGAAGTTCTCCTTATAACATCCATATATAGAATTTCTCCTTGTATAATCTATATGCAGAAGTTTTTTTTTAAATCTATATGTTGAAGTTCTCCTTATAACATCCATTTATAGAACTTCTCCTTGTATAATCTATATGTAGAAGTTCTTGTAAAATCTATATGTTGAAGTTCTCCTTATAACATCCATATATAGAACTTCTCCTTGTATAATCTATATGTAGAAGTTCTTGTAAAATCTATATGTTGAAGTTCTCCTTATAACATCCATATATAGAACTTCTCCTTGTATAATCTATATGTAGAAGTTCTTGTAAAATCTATATGTTGAAGTTCATCTCATCTGGTTCCTCTTGTACCTTGCGGTGTCGAGGTGAAGCGTAAACAGCAGGAGAGTGCCCATTTGTGAGCTTCATGTATAAAGATACCCATGGACTCTGCTATTCCCGCTGTCCATCGTTTACGTTGCCAGTCTCTTCCTCTGCTAACATTTGGTCTGTACATCAGTGCTTGTTATGGTATACAGTTAATTGGTAATCTAGTTATATGACCAAACCATTTAACATGCTGTTTTCTGATGAAGACTAGTGCTGCTGTAACCCCCACTTTAGTTCTGATTTTTTCATTTCTGATCTTATCAATTCTTGATACGTTGAGTATTCTTCTCAGGAATCTCATTTCTGTTGTGATTTTTCTTTTCTCTTTTTCTGTTATTGTCCTGGTTTGGCATTGGTAGCATAGAGGTGGTAGGTTGTAGAGCGCTTTCTTAGTATCTATTGATACTTGTTTGTTCTTTAGTATTAGTGCCATTTGTCCAATGAGTTGGTTTGCCTTATTGCATCTATTTTCGATCTCATCTACTGATTTGCCATTTGATATCATACTTCCTAGGTACTTGAAGCTTTTTACTTGATTCAGGGGGAGTCCTTCTAGATGAATCCTGGTTACAGTCATTACTGTTTTACTTATGTTTATTTTCATGGTATGTTTTACTTATGCTTTACTATGTAGCCTACCACGCATGTCGTAAGAGGCGACTAAGGAGGCTTGATGGTTCCGTCGCCCTGCTACTGAGTGAGTGCGTGACGCGACACTATGAGCTGTGGGTTTCGTGTGAAGTGCTTTTGAATCTGCCCAAGTTTTTTTTTTTGGAACATGACTGCATGTTCAGAGCGATGGCTGGTGGCTATGTCCCAGAGTTGACCGGTTTTTGTCTTATGCAGAAATGCGTGGCTGCTGGGCTTCTGGTTGACTGCCACTGCCGTCGGTGATGAACTGTATTTTCGTGGACTGTGTGGGTGAACATCTAGGAAACATCCAGATAGGAAAATGACTGCCGATTCCATCAGAGATGAATTGGGTGTTTTGTGGGGGACTGGTGTGTTGACATTCTGGCGGCGGCATTATGCACAGTGTATCTGTGCGGGCTGTTGTTTGTCGAGACTCCTGTCTTTTCCACTTTTCACATTGGGCAGTGGGGAGCGTTTTGTGTGATATTAACTGGCACAGGAACGGAGCATAATGGGGACGACCCGTTGCTGTGAAGTTGGAACTGCGACTAACTAACTAACTAACTAACTTATGCTTATTTTCATGTTATGTTCCATGTTTCATGTTCATGAGACTGTTTATGCCGTCTTGTAATTTTGATTCTGATTTTGCTATAAAAGCTTGATTGTCAGCAAATAGGAGTTCTTTAATGATGTGATTTGCAGTTGGTTATATGTTGAAGGTCTCCTTGTATAATCTTCTTCTTCTTCAGCGTTTCTCTTTCAAGGGACGCATATAACACCAAGTCATGCACCTCAAAGGCCAGTGTGTCCATCATCAGCACTTATTTGTGTAAGGTTTACTTCCACAAGATAAATCTCATCCAAGGTCATGGGTTCTACCTACCTCTGGGTAGATTTTCATGCCTAACAACTTTGCCAAATCAGTAGCCTTGCCGCCTACTCTTTGTGATTTCCAAGACCAGTGTGAGTTTTAACATGCACAAATGACCTCCTGTTTTTTCGCCTTTATCAACGAAGGCTAGGTATCTGATATATACCGGGTGTTTGCAAAGTCTCACTACACTTTGTATGTAGAACAAATCTGAAAAATTAAGTACATGATGTCATTAAAAAAAATGTGCTTTACAGTCCATCGTGAAGCAATATGCAGCAAATGGCTGCCATCTGCTGGAGTAATTCTTTGCACTCCAAACAGAATGGTGTTATCAACAGAAGAAAGACTTTTTTGGTTGAACAAGTGTTTCGAAATGCTATAAGACTTTACAAACACCTGGTGCAATATATTACAAGCAAACAAACTGATACATACACTGCGGAAGCTGGAGGCCACCTCTTGGTCTTTCATATCCTTGCGGTCAAGAACGGAGGAAACAAATCTCTTGACTGCTGGACATGGCCGGTCATCCAGAGCATCTTCCTCCAGCAACTTAAAGCCGCCCATTTCTTGGCTGTTTCTCACCGCCATCTTGCAGCAACTTTGTTCATCACTCACTGTCTGTCAACAACAGGTCATGTTAATACAATACAGATGTAAATATAATAAAGAAACTTAAATAAATGTATAAATACAACACGCACGCACGCATGCACGCACACAAAGAAAAGAAGAGAATAGAAATTCACACGAGCAGTATCTTAATGCAAACTGCACTCCTGGTATCCTCTCACTAGGGAAGTAATGGAAAGAAAGAAAGAAAGAAAGAAAGAAAGAAAGAAAGAAAGAAAGAAAGAAAGAAAGAAAGAAAGAAAGAAAGAAAGAAAGAAAGAAAGAAAGAAAGAAATGTAATGCCAAGTAGTTAAAAAAAATTTTATGAAACAAGAACGCAACCAAAACAAAGAATTGTAAATATAATATCGAAATGATAAACGCAATAGTTAAGATAAACGTACACCTCAGCTATATTGACAAGTTACGAAACGATGGCATGGTTATTGTAATTTCTATCACACTTTTAAGGTTTTCAATTGCTTCCAGTCTACGGCACATTTAATTTCACAACATCCACATCGGAACAATGGAAAACATATTACATAAACTGCTATAATCTATTGTACATACAATCAGTGGTGGGCTGGGCAGGTTGTCAAAGTGCCCGATTGGCAAGTGGGATCTTAGGAAATAGCTCCTCCCCCCCCCCCCCTAAAAGTTTGACAAAACGTTTAAAATGTGCATGTCCTTTTAGAAGCTTTGTCTCCTGGCAAACAATAATCTCAGTCGGCCACTGTATCAATCACTTCATAACTTCACACGGGACATTCACTTCATAACTTACACCAAAAGTTCCCCACGAGATATGGCCAGATATATAGTGAATGAATACCACTCGGTAATCTATATTTTAATGTGTAGTTTCGTCAACTCTGCCCCATCAAATACCGTAACATTTAGCGTGTAATACGCAACGTTTGAACTAATTTTTGCTCGCTGTAACTCGGGTGAGTGTCATACGCCAGTATTAAAATGCACATCATTTTCAGTATCGAAATTAACTTACAATGGAAAGTCGTTTTTGTCACAATTTAACACTGAAAACGGCGCGAAGTAGAATGTGTCACGTGTTTTCTAATGTGTATGCCACTGTTGGCAAATTCATTTCGCACTCTAGGTGTTCAAACATGTTGATATTAAACTTTGTTATGAAATTTATGACTGATTTTTCTTCGTCTTTTTTATTTTAAATACAGGGTTATTTTTAATGACTGTGCAGTGTTTGAAAATATTACCGGTCCAAGTTTTGTATTTACCCTCTGTAAAGATCACGCAACATAATAGGTAAATACAGATGCCAAGTCTGAACTTGTGGCTAAGCAAGTTTTTGGCCCTTGCTTTCTGAACAGCCGAGGACGGCTTCCAAATCGCTCGCGGCTCATTTCGAACCCCTATTCGGTATGTTGAGAATTATGAAACTGCGCGCAAGTCCAAGTTCAGGTTAAGGTTCATAGTCTGGAAGGATGGTGATGAGTTGTTGTTGTTTTTTTTTGTGGTGTTAATTTGGAGACAATTTGTCCTGAAACATTTTGAGATGGTTTATTTTCTCTTGGGCATCTGGGTGTGTTGAACTCAAAAGCACCATGTCGTTTGCAAAGTCCAGGTCTTCTAGAATTTTGTCAACCCAATGGATACCCATATTTGTGTTGTTTGTGCATTTGCGCATGACCCAATCGATAGCTATTCCAAAGTGCATTGGTGATAAGACACAAATACAAAACTTGGACCAGCAATATTTTCAAACTGTACGGTCATTAAAAATACACCCTGCCAGACGTTAACCGAATATGCGTTGACATCTCCATGAAGTTTGTTCTCAACTGGTGAGGGTGTGGGTAACAATAATTTTATGTTCTACATGTGTTGAAACCGGGGTCTTAGGACTTACGCGCAGTTTCATAATTCTCAACATACCAAATAGGGGTTCGAAATGAGCCGTGAGCGATTTGGGAGCTGACCTCGGCTGTTCAGAAAGCAATGGCAAACTACTGAACTTAAAAACGTTCTATTAAATCACAAACAGCCAATAAATGTTGAGGTTAATAACAACGTTCTGTAAAGCACATGCAACTAACCAACACATGTTGGACACTCCAGCAGCGAATGTTCATAATTTTATTATGTTGAGTCCTTCAATTAATTCACTAAAATTGTATACTATAGCAGACAAGTTCTTAGTGATAAAATATGCACAATCTAATGGCAGCAAGAAACCACCCCCCCCCCCCCACCCCCCACCCTTTAACAAGTACATTAGATTACTGCTAGCTAAAAAATAAAATAAACAAACGGGCGCTGAGAGTGCTGCCTAGTAAGAAAAAAAAATTCGCAGGTTACCATCGAGTTTTCCAGACCTAGAAAAAAAAAAAAACATTACTGAAGTGGATTCCGGATAGAAGGCAACAAGGCATCCTGTGTGTCTCACATTGAAATCCGACTCCAGGCTCTGGAACTTAAACATTCCCCGTAGGCGTAACAGCATTGAAAGCGTCATACAGATGAGCAGTTCGTTAGATTTGTGTGTGTGTGTGTGTGTGTGTGTGAGCGCGCGCGTGCGTGCGCTCGCTCGCTTTGAACTCATGCACTGTCCATACACGTGTTGCTATTTCCAGTACACTAGACTGATTTTTGCGTGTAGATTAGTTTTTCCTATTACTAGTGTTCTTCGCCATCAGGCGAACCCACTCCGACTTTTGGGGTACTTGTAATTTACGTTCCCAAGTAAAAGACGAGAAGTCAACATTTTAGCCCAATTAACCGGTGTAGGGGTTGAACCCACTATCTCGGCTTCAGCACACCGGAAGTGTAAAAGCATGTGTTCTTAAACATTCGGCCACGCTGGCCTCCAGTTTGTTACATCATAGTCTTCTAGATAGTAAAACTACTACTATCCCACAGCACGCAACTTCCAGATAGTAAAACTACTACCATTCCACAGCACGCATCTTCCAGATAGTAAAACTACTACCATTCCACAGCACGCATCTCCCAAACGACCACGAAAACAAGCTCATGGAGCTCCAAAAGTTGGTAATCAATTTGAAAAAAAAAAAAAAAAAACACTTAACAATAATCTTGAACAGACTGGACACGCCAATCAAAAGCCTCCGACCTGCCATATGCTGTTAACATCTATGTGTACAGGTGGATACAAGAAGTCTCACTCCGGCATTATGTTTGCATGCACTGCAGATGTGGGAAAGTTGCCACCTATCAGAATTGTTAAGAAAAGTTTGTGGCATGTTCTTCACAGGAGCCACCTATCAGAATTGTTAAGAGACTACCACAATGAGTATAATTTCCGCAAGGTGTACACATCCGTGCTGATGCTAAGCGATGGGTTGGTGAAGCACCAACCACTGACTGGTTATATATGTTTGGACAACACACCCAGGTGATCTCCGAAGACAATTTTCCACGTCGGTGCTCGACTCGCTTCGGTGTCATCCGATGCCTGTCTTGTATCAGAAGAAAATAAAATAAAATCTGATCTGGTTAGAATTCCAGGCTTTATGACTCGCCTGTAGCAGCCTTCAGACGTAACCTACTGTAATACATTGTTTAGTAAATCAGTTTTACTCCAGCACTTACTTAATATCCACTCCAATCTGTAGTTTAGTAAGCCAACTCCCCCCCCCCCCAGCAATAATGTAAATTCCGCTGAATTTTGTGGTTTGTAAAGTCAAACTCCACCAAAGAACTCATGTAATCACTCTAGTTTGTGGCTCAGTCGAGGCAACTCTACCCCAACACTTACTCAACTACCACAGCGATTTGTTATTTAGTTAACCCAATGCTAACAGTTTTCAACCGTCGATATATCGCTCACTCTATCAAATGGCACCCACCCCGAGATCTCATCTGTGGGTTTTGCTGGCCCAGCACTTAGCACGATCAATGCAAGCACCGGCGATTAACCACTTCCCACACTACATCACAAGCAAGAACCCGCCATGGGGTCGGTTCGATCACCAGGAATATTTACACTCTCGCATACAGCCACGCGCTCTCGCACATAGACATACAGGCTAAGTTTACCTACACAAGTTCAGCGTGAGTACTTGTATCCCCCATCCCCTCCTACGTCCTATACGTGTTTATTTGTGCTGTTTATCTTTCCAGCATACACAACAAATATCGCTAACTTTGATCTATTGGAGCAGGCTACACGACAATCAGCTCGCACTCATTTACCCACAAGCATCAGCGTGATCGGTTCGTATCTCTACCGATGGGGATCCAGTGTAAATTCTAGGATCTAGTTTAGATGGTAAAGTTTAGTCTACGAGTTTACGTATATGGTAGGGTTTGGTGTGTATAGTATGGGTCTAGTGTATACGGTAGAGTGTATATGATAGGGTCTAGTGCAGGCGTCGGCAATCCATGGCACGCATGCTACGCGTGGCACGTAGAACCATTTTCAATGGCAAGCTGAGTGAATTATATGATCAACAAATTGAATTTTTAATTAAACAGATGCATATAGTTTAAGGCTATTGCCGTTTTAACATCCCTGCAAAACGAAAGTTGTTAGACATTGGAGGTAAGCATGCACGGTCTGATGCAAAGTGAGTGAGTGTGGAGCAACAATAACTGATCTTGACGAAGTATTATTTCCGTCCTATCCTTCACCTCTCTCCCGACCACTCCACCACCAAATCCATAGTTCTCAAGTGTCACCAACTCATGCTGGTTCTTTGACTGTAGCCTAAAAATGGTACTGGTATTAAGTAATAGCGTGCAGTTAAAACCCAAATTATTGGAGAGGGTGGGGGAGGGGGGTGGAAGAGGAGACAAAAGCCTAACGTTTATTTTTCGTCGAAACCAATATACGAAACGCCTTTCCTCTGTTGACTTTATGGTTGTAAGTTAGCAGCTGTTGAGAAATCTCCGAGTTGGAAGTTTTACAGTCTATCGACTGCACGGGGATTCTTGGGGACGGCTTAACTCTCTTTTCCGCCCATTGATTACGTTGGACCATATATTTTTAAAATCACCTCAGAGCGGATTCGAAGCCATGCACCGGGCCGGCATAGAGCACACAAGTCTACCCCGATTAGGGTAGTGCCAGTTCTAGTGTAGAGGTATTTTAACAGACTCACCCTTATATACCATGAGATGCTGATATATTTTCCGAGCGTGTCTAGGTTTTCTCAACCAAGGGATGCTGATGTATTTACGAGCGGAACCTGTCTAGCCTATATTCCTCTATCATGGGATGTGAACGTATTTTACAGACCTGCCTAGTCTATTCTCCTCTACCCTGAGATGTAGATTATTTTACTCCCTGGTCTAGTTTATTATCCTCTACCCTAAGATGTAGATTATATTACACCATGATCTAGTTCATTCTCCCCTACCCTAAGATGTAGATTATTTTACACCCTGATCTAGTTCATTCTCCTCTACCCTAAGATGTAGATTATTTACTCCCTGGTCTAGTTCATTCTCCTCTACCCTGAAATGTAGATTATTTACACCCTGGTCTAGTTCATTCTCCTCTACCCTAAGATGTAGATTATTTACTCCCTGGTCTAGTTCATTCTCCCCTATCATGGGATGTTGGTGTATTTTTCGGGCATGCCTAGCCCATTCTCTTCTACCCTAGGGTGCAGATATATTTCACAAACCTTTCTTGTCTATTCTCCTCCACCCTGGGACGTAGTTGTATTTTACGGGACCTGTCTTGTCTGTTCTCCTCTACCACATTGTTGTAGATTATTGTACGGACCTGTCTAGTCTACTCTCCTCTATCCAGAGTGCAGAAGTAAGCCTGGTTTTAATTTGACATAATTACACGTAGTCTTCGTTTGCCAAACCTAAGACAGTTCAATCGAACGCCCAAATCCAATGATAGAAGATGGACACCTGCAGCGTTGCAAAGAAGCCGCCACTTGGCACTTCAACACAAACGTGTATGGATAAAAAGTACTGGGCCAAAACACGGTAATCAAGACACAAACGATATAGTGAGTGGCACCTTACAGTCTTGACAGACCAAAGTATGTGAGTTGGAATTTGGCCGAAATTCCATCACAATGCCTGGGCAGAGCTTCAGAGAAAATGTGGTGCCCAAACGACATGTTCCCTCTCTCGGCCTTGCCTTGTTTGATCCAGAGGAATGGATAACCAATACGTCTGGAATAAGGCAGGCTGCAGATGCTGGCGGCTCAGCGTCAAACCTCCGAGACCTCGCCTCCACGACAAGGAGACGAGCGATGGCCAGACCCTAAACCCCTGGGATTTGACTTAGAGGCGTTCAGCTAATTTCCGCAGGTAAGGCTTGTAAGCGTGTACTACCGTCAGACTCGTGCGGCTCCCGCGACCAACGAGAGTAGGCCAGCCGGAGATATTGCTCGTCTGCTGCGAGCAAATCTCCCTGCCTGCCACTATGCGGATCTCGCGACCAGCGAGAATAGGCCCACAGGAGATATTGCTCGTCTGTTGCGGACAAATCGCCATTCACGGTCGACTGAATAAACGATAAAAGTAGTGGTATTTCAATTGCCCTTGCGCTCCCACCTATGCTACACCCTTCATGTGTCTTCACAAAGTCGGACTAGAGTCAAGCTCAACAGGGTCTTCTTTCCCCGCTGATTCAACCAAGCCCGTTCCCTTGGCTGTGGTTTCGCTAGATAGTAGATAGGGACAGTGGGAATCTCGTTAATCCATTCATGCGCGTCACTAATTAGATGACGAGGCATTTGGCTACCTTAAGAGAGTCATAGTTACTCCCGCCGTTTACCCGCGCTTGGTTGAACAAACGATATATTGCAATAATTCCTTGCATGGCAAAGATCTCCTATACGGAGAACTAGCCACAGGGAAGAGGCCAACCAGAAGACCCCCAGATGCGATATAAGGATGTGTGTAACCAAGATATGAAAACCCTTGGCATAGATCCAGACACGTGGGAAAGAGTTGCAGCAGACAGATGTTCCTAGAGAAGAGATGTACGAAACGGATTGGTGCTCTTTGAGCGCAATCTGATCCAACTAACTGAGGATAAGAGAGACAAGCGTAAAATGCAGTCATTTGCGAGAAATGCCTCGTCTTACAGATGCGGAAACTGTGACAGAGATTATCACTCTTGTATTGGACTATACAGTCACCAGCAGGACTGTCTGATGCCTCCCCAGCGTCACAACTCTATAGCCCTACAGGACTGAAAGAGGCCTACTACTAATTCCTTATCTGGCATATTTCACTGTATCGTGTCAAGTGCGCGCTGAAGAAAGAAAAAAGTTCACAATACAATGAATGACGTAGCGTAATGAATCCGTTCAAACAAAATAAACAAACATTGTTATTATATGTCTCAATTGGAGGTTAGCATGGCCGAATGGATAAGACAGTTCCTTCTTAAACATCCAGTGTGCTGATTCAGAGGTAGCGGATTCAACCCCTAAAACGGTCAGTTGAACTAAGCTGTTGACATCTCGTCGTGTAGTTGGGGACATAAATTACAAATACCTCTGATGTCAGAGTGGGTTCACCTGATGGCGAGAGACACTGGTAACAGGGAAAGCTAACCCACACGGTACTACCACGTGTGTTGACTATGCCTGTGTTCAAAGTGAGCAAATGCACATACACACAACTGTCTCAATTGTTTGTGTCTTCATTATTGAACACAGTAAAATGAAGTTCACACACACAGAAAATAAATCTCTACATAATTTAATTAGACGTACAATGGTTTTAAAATATTGTTTTTTTAAACCAGGGAGTGGATTAATAAACACCTGGAAGGTGCCTGCCTGAACTGTGAAAAGACATGATCGCAGACGCTAGTCTGCGTGGCGTTCAAAGAAAGGGTGTGAAACCATGGGTGATTCAGATGCGAACGGCAAACGACTACATGTATTACCGACTAAGTATAGTTAAGATTTATACAAAACAAGCTATTCTGGCAATTTATAGAACTATTTCTCAACATAAGAACTATAATGAACCCCTACGTATTCAGTATATACTCATTACAGATTTACGCAGATCCGCATGGCCGAATGGATAGGAACGCGTGTTCTTAAACACCCGGTGTGCTGATGCCGAGGTAAGCGGTTCAACCCCTACACCGGACAGCTGGACTAAAATGTTGACCTCTTGTCCTTTACTTGGGGACGTTAAGTACAAGTACCTCTGAAGTCGGAGTGGCTTCACCTGATGGGACACTGTTAATAGGGAAAGCTAACCCACAAGCAAAATTCAGTTCATTACTACTATAAATAGTGTGGATGGACTACGCTTGAGTTTAAAGCGAGCGAGCGCAAAAATTGAAACAAAAATATTAAAACATACCGATTTAGATTTACGTCTCCTGGATTCCTTCCAGCTGGCACTACAAGTCCCTATGATTTACCTGTGTGTGTGTGTGTGTGTGTGTGTGTGTGTGTGTGTGTGTGTGTGTGTGTGTGTGTGTCCGTGTCCGCACGCGAGCGTGTGTGTGTGTGTGGAGGTCAGCGTGGCAGATAGATTCAATGCGATAGGCTTAAACTTCGTTGCGTTGGCGGCAGGGTAGACAGTTCATTCAACACTTTGGTAAGTTTAAACGTTGACTCCTCGTTCAGAAATGAATGGCAAACTACTGAACGTAAACTTGCGTGATAAATCACAAACAGCCAATTAACGCTGGGGGTGGGGGGAGGGTGATTGCAACGTCCTAAACAAGACAAGCAATGTTTCAACATATACTCGATGTGTACATACGTCTGTGTGTGTTTAGACGTATGCGTGCATGTTGGCATTATGGAGTTTTGTATGTGTATATGCATGCATGTATGTGTGTGTATATGCACATATGATGTATGTGTATGTATGTGTGTATGTATGTGTGTGTATATCCACATATGATGTATGTGTATGTATGTGTGTATATGCACGTGTATATGGAAGGATGGAAGGAAGGATGTATGTATGTATGTATGTATGGATGTGTGTGTGTGTGTGTGTGTGTATGTATGTATGTATGTATTATGTATGTATGTATGTATGTGTGTGTGTATGCGCGAGCGCGCTTGAATTATTTATTGATGTTGATAAATTTGCTGGCTCTGCATTCCAAGAAGATGGCCAGCTCAAGGATCATGCCAAAGTTATGAACGCCCTTAGACAGCCGAGAGCGGAGGACTTTTTGCGTCAGTGAATGCATATTGTTGCCCAGAATGCGAGAATCGGGAGTAAGAATTGGCAAGACATAAAAGGCTCATCGGGGTCTCTTCAACCAACACTGAACTGATGCATATGTTTGGGGAAGGATCTGAGCACCTATGGACTTGTCCGGAGCGCAAGGACCATACCCCAATAGGTAACAGATGATTTAAGCATTTATATTGTAAGCTGCTGTTGCATATATTGTCCAACTGACCACGCATACTCGATGTTCACATTACAGTGTTTGCTGCCAAATGAATTTAACATGTATAATGCGCAATATATAATAATATGTGAAGGATGGGTGACAGGGGGGGGGGGGCAGAATATGTTACTTTTTTCCCGCGTTTCCATCCTGTTTCAGGATATTGCGGTCAACATCAGCATCTTTCAGCTGTTTGTTGTTTCATAGGCTAGATTACGCTCATCAGCACGCCACGACTTTCTGAGCGACCGGCTCCATACTCTCATAAGTCACTGGCGCGACTCGAGCCGCTTCCAATTCTTGTGCGCTCACGTCAACCACGAAAGTATTCGGGGTTACGGAAACACGAGAGTATTCGGGGTTACGGAAAAAGCTGCTAACTCCTCGGCTAGGGAGACCGGCAGAATATGTTACGGAGCCTGAAAATAAAGTTTGTTCTTTCTTTGTTATTCTTCTCGTTGATGCGAGGTTCGACTAAGGTGGGAAACACTTCGACCAACCAAGCTGTAACAACAGGCATCCAACGCTGCCTTGGTTATTAGCAGTCAGCAAGGGCAGTAGATGGCGACCCGGCTCATAAAACTGTGACCTGGAAGTATGGCAGTACGTACCAAGGGGTCATAACCTTTCCCACTTTCACCGGAAATTGTCTGCTACCTACAATTTTAACGGAAAAAATGCCCAAGTCAGGAGGCGAAGACCGGGGAGAGGGGTTGGGAGAGAGAGAGAGAGAGAGAGAGAGAGAGAGAGAGAGAGAGAGGGGGGGGGGGGAGAGAAGAAGGGTAGGTGGGAGTGGTATGGGCACATTGTAAGCGGATTCAAACCTGACACTTATACGATTGTTTGGCAGGTCAACTGAGGTCAAAGTTCACACTTGTTGGGGAACTTATTCAGGGATTCGGAGTTATCACTATTAATTTCTAATTTTTTTATGGGAAATCTTTTTACACATAGCAGCCATCGCATTAGTAGTAGTAGTAGTAGTAGTAGTAGTAGTAGTAGTAGTAGTAGTAGTAGTAGTAGTAGTAGTAGTAGTAGTAGTAGTAGAAGTAGTAGTAGAAGTAGTAGTAGTAGTAGTAGTAGTAGTAGTAGTAGTAGTAGTAGTAGTAGTAGTAGTAGTAGTAGTAGTAGTAGTAGTAGTAGTATGAATTGTTGGGGTTCGGGGTAATTGTTGTACTGTATGTGGATGTACAGAAGGTAAACAGTGCAAACGGGAGCTAGACGCCTGCCTGTCGACCCAGAGGTCCCGTGTCAGAATTCCTATCGAGCGATGTTTGAAACTGACCAGCCTAACATGAATACCTTTACAAGTGGCAGTGGTCAGCGTGATCTTGACCACATCACATCTGGAGAAATGATTGGCTTAAAAACTATGTCACTAGCACCATATAACCGATAAGCCTTAAGTCTTGTAAAAGGGCCCCTAAAGGTGCAAACAACGCCATATATATCTTGAGAAGATCAACAGAAAGGACTATTGAAATTAATAGATATCTATATCTGTGCATTGCCTACACTGAAGCTATTGATATGGTGTGGGGGTGGGTCCTTACAGGGGCAAACAACGCCATATATATCTTGAGAGCATCAACAGAAAGGACCATTGAAATTAATAGATATATATATATATCGAAATTAATAGATATATATATCTGTGCGTTGTCTACACTGAAGCTATTGATATGGGGTGGGGTGGGTGGGTGGGGGTGGGGGTCCTTACAGGCGCAAACAACGCCATATATATCTTGAGAGCATCAACAGAAAGGACCATTGAAATTAATAGATATCTATATCTGTGCGTTGTCTACACCGAAGCTATTGATATGGGGGTGGGGTCCTTACAGGCGCAAACAACGCCATATATATCTTGAGAGCATCAACAGAAAGGACCATTGAAATTAATAGATATCTATATCTGTGCGTTGTCTACACCGAAGCTATTGATATGGGGGTGGGGTCCTTACAGGCGCAAACAACGCCATATATATCTTGAGAGCATCAACAGAAAGGACCATTGAAATTAATAAATATCTATATCTGTGCATTGTCTACACTGAAGCTATTGATAGGTGAAACATGGAGAAATAATTGGCGTCGGAAGTTTTAATAATTGAATAAAAAAATTTTTTAAATGTATTTCATAAAAAAACATTTAAAAAGCATAGTGGGGAAAAACAACCATAAAAATTGACAATTTAATGGAAACTTGAAACATTAAACAAGGTGTTAGACTGGGTTGTGTACAATCACTCGATCTGTTCAATTTGTACAGGGACAGTAATCGGTTCTATACAAAATGTATGCCAGGAGTACTGTATTGGTTGGTGGGTATAATGTCAATAACCTGCGATATGCTATTGACGCGGTTTTGATGGCTGAAAATTAAACGCAGATACGAGAAACTATAAATATAATTACAACAGAAAGTCAAAACAAAGGTTTTAGTCTGAATAGCAGTGACAGAAGTAATTATAATTGCACCGACAAACATGTCTTCACAAATGCAATGTGAACTGAACTAGTCTACAGCCAGTTTAAGTGCTAGGTTATTTGATGACATCAAATGGAAGATGCATTAAAGACGTTATATGTAGAATAGCCAAAACAAAAACTGCATTTCAAAAGGTGAATATCATTCAGTGCAATATATCTTTGACAATCGAAGTGAGAAAGCGGGTTCTGGAGAGCTTCATGAAGCCAATCCTAATGTACGGAAGTGAATTACGGACAGCAGATAAGTGAGGAATGGTGTGGACGCTGCAATGGTGCGGTTTCATAGAAGATTCTCGGTTCCCAGGTTGACTCTGCCTAAATTGGGTACCAAAAAATGTCCAGTGAAGCACATGCGACCATGTGTAACCAGGGCCCATTTCGAATAACAAACCCTGTAACCTAAAAGTCGTAAGAAGTGACAGGAGGGTGAGCCTAAAACTGACTACCTCATCTTCTAGAAAACTTTAGCTGCAAAAGCCAACCAATCATAAACAAGTCTCCGAAGGGCTTGGCGCGATTTGGCTGAGGGCCTATGCTCCATTAAGAAATCAAAGGCAGCAGAAGAAGACAGGCGGCTGGTTCGATATTGACCACACTACACATCGTGCCGATCGGTCTAACAATACGGAGTTAGCACCATCTACCCAACAAGCTTATTGGCATGAAAAAGGTCCCTTTCCATACATGAGTCACTGTCACTTACTGCCAATATAGTACCTTGCGGTGTATGGCAGGGGGGGGGGGGGCCGCGTGAGCCTGAGGAATTAAGACCTCCTGGTTAGTGCAGTCGCCGCTAACTGTGCAGGTTAGGATTTTCTTTTTTCTCCCAACAGAAAAAAAAAATCCACACAATACCGAGGATTCGAAAGTGAATCCGGCATGCTAGCCGCTCGGCCAGCCGTTCCTCGCCATACAAGAGTAACAGTAGCAATTTCAGCAGCAGCGGGAGAAACAGCAGCAGCAGCAGCAAGGGAAGTAGCAAGTCCTTCAACGCCCGCTAGTTTAATTTACTTCCAACTGTCCTATATATTATGGTTTTTGGTATACTGTCATGTCGTTTAATATAACTGAAATACCTTGTCCTCCTCATGTTTATTATCTACATCGGTGTCCTTTATACGCGTGTACACGGTTGTGAGCATTCGCTGGATCTTTTCTCCGGGACACTCTGGTGTGGTTGGAAATGAACAGACAGACAGACTGGCCGATGTCGCATCATTAAGGGGTGGTTTAATGCATGATAAGGCAGATGTGGTGAAGGTCCTGTGGGAGAATGTCAATATTGCAGAACAGATAGACTATCATGGTCTAGAGAGAATCAGAGGATCTGGCCGACAGTCGTCATTCAGAGGTAAAGTCAGACCGACGTATAATTAGATCGCAACTGGCACCATTAGTATTGGAACTCTTCGCCGGCTGTTGAAGATGAGGAATGGGCGCTTATGGGAATGCCCCGAGTGCAGTGATGTCGGTTCCTGGCTCAACTAACTCAATCCATACAGAATTGTTCTAGCCTTGCGTTTCTGTTCATTCCTTCCAAGAAACGCTCCCGTCTTCCGAAGACATTTCTAAAGCCTCAATATCAGTGGTGCAGTTGCCAGACACCCTGTTCATCTTCTCATTGTGTATGTCGTTTCTTCTTCTTCGTGGCGAGTGAGTTAGCTTAGCTGTGAACCTGAAAGTTTAATGTGTCCGACTTCAATATTCATGTGTATCGGGTCGGCTTCCTCTAGACAGATTTAATCCAAAGTACATGGTTTAATCTACCCGTGGGTAGATTTTCTTTCTTAACAATATGACAGGGCAGCCACATTACGGCCTACTCTTTTCGATGTTCAACTGCCGTAGCATTTGGTAACGTGCATAATTTGCACTGGAACCTCCTGATTTTTTAAATTATTATTATCTTATCTGAGACGGCTAGGTTTCCTATCTCACTACCCAAGAGATCGGGGGCGGCGCGTGTGGTATCGTTAGATAACCAACGGTTTTTAGAAAATGGCCAGCCCTAGCCCTATGCTGAGATCAAACCTGGTGTCTGCTGAGCTGAATCCTCTCAACCTTGGCTCATCCCGTGTTACGCTAGAAGAAAAGTGATGCTAGAAACGATCAACCAATCAGGTACCGTCTCCACAATGAAGGTTGGCTGCAATGGATCTTCATCAGTGTCTCTAGCTCTAACTGTACATCCTGTCAGATTGCTGTTCGCCCATCTCTTGATGTTATCTTCCCATTTGTATCTTTGTCTACCTCTTGTTCGATTGCCTTCAACCTTACCCTCCAGTATGGTTTTTATAAGAGTGTTAAGTGTTTTAACGCGACCGAAATATTTCACTTGCCTCATTTTTATTTCTTTCATCAACTCTTTTCATTCCCAGTTTTTTTTTTAAGAAACTCTGTATTTGATTGTTTTTGTTTCCATGAAATACAACATATTCTTCTTTACACCTACATCTCCAGGGCCTCTATTCGAGAAACGGTGGATTCTGCGTGTGTCTGTTGCTTCTTTTCTTGGGCTCTTGAGTGACTCATCTGACGTCAATGTGTTTTCGGTCTTAGCTCCACATAGGTCACCCCAATTATTTAATACCATTTTGGTACGCACCTTAAAGACGCACTCCTATTCCTCTATCCTTTCTTTTTGCTACAGAAGACTAATCCCCACTCTCGTGTCGACTTGCCTCTCCATACATTAGTCCCTTCCATCGCATTTGTCACCCCACCTTCCCGTCTGCTATCAGCTATTCAAACAGCAACAGTTGGTACAAGGCAAGGTCGTTTATTTGATTGGGCCAGGCGATCAAACACTTAGGGCCTGCTTCAGCCTAGGTGAGTCCTTGCTAAGAAGGGCCAGCGTAACCATTTTAAAGCTGAAATCATGTTTGCCGGCCCACTTGAGCCATCGCTGCCCTCCCGACACACCGACCATGACGGCGCTAGCGGGATTACCAATGCCATGAAGAATAGCGTGCAGGTGGAGTACCTTTGTCACAAGTGGCTTTCGATGAAAAGGGCGGGATGTTTGCATACCAGGTTGGCAAAATTCTACACTTTTGGCACGAGAAGCTTTGGGATGAAAACCCTGGCCGTGAGGGAAATGGATGGTCACCGCATTTCATAACTACCTATTTTAAAAAATGAGGATTTGAACTGCGACATTTTTAGGCTTGATGTCAGCATTTATGGGCAAGACGTGGAATAATTTATAATAACGATGAACTACGCAAATCTACGTGTACTAACATTCAGAAGAAATCAGTATCTGTAGACTGTGATCAACGTTAAACGTTAGCATAATGAGCCAGATCACAAATAATGCCGAGAATCTTCGTTTAAATTGTTAGAAATAAATGCGACCAGAAATAAGGGAAGAACAATGGGGATTTAGGACAATGGGGATTTGAAGAGGGCAACAGTACAACACATGATGTGTATAAGATGAGAACATTAACAAAGAGTTCGATAGAGACCCACATCATTGCTTCATTGACTATATAAACGTTGTGGGCAGAGTAAGAAACGTCGACAGGATACAAATGAATGAGATCTCCAAACTGATAGAAAAGACCTTAGCCGTATAAAAAAACATATTGGAAACAACAAGCTGCCGTAACAATTCTCCTTCTCTTCTTCGTTCCTCTTTGGAGGGAAATGCCTCACGTCTAGTTATGCACTTCACAGGTCAGCGTCCTCAACTTTGGCGTGTATTTATGTACGGTTTACTTCCTCCAGACAGTTTCCATTGAAAGTAACGGGCTCTTGTCTTCCTGTAGGTGAGTTTTCCATAACAACTGATAATGAAGTATGTCAATACCAGACAATCAACAGTGGCGTGCGGCAGGGATATGTAATGTCTCGACATCGTCTCCCCTATATAGTTAAAATGTGAAGAATAGAGAAGACAACAGAGGAATCACCATCGCAGTACTTAAGAACAATATAAGATATTATAAACAAAGAAGACTCTGGTAACCCAGCAAAACCTACACACCGAAAATTACCTACGTCATCAATAGAGCGCCATATTTTCGAAACCGGTCATGAATTGATAAAGACAACGAGTTTAGGAAGCTGAATACAGGAAAGTGATGAATGTTAAAGATGACGGAATCCATTACCATTCATATAGAAAGGCCGACTTAGTGCAAACAAAAAGACATGATAGTCAGTTTAAAAATTACCATGGTAGACAATTTAAATTATTGTGGGCATGTGTTATATATCTCAGCTTGATGGATGCACCTTTTTGCTTTAGTTTATGTTGTGTGAATTCTGCACCTGACGAGATGCAGCGAAATTTGCCAAGCAATAAAAAGCGCAATATAATGTTTGTGTCTTCATTGTTCAAGTTAACTACGAGAAAACGTTTTGAATATCGGACACGCAAATGATACAGTATTGATTGTAGAGAATTAACAGCATATTCAGCATTTAGTGTAGGCTGTTGTTGCAACGGTTTGATATTTTACCATGCCATGTGGAAGAAATGTCAAGAATCTTCTGTTGTCATCTTCCTCTATTTCTGTCCATCAATCGTTAAAGTTGCCGTGATATACTCCACACTCGTTCCCACAAGGCACGTGAGCTCTCAAAGCAGGTAGTGCATGACGTGGGTGCTGATTGTCAAAAATAACTGCGAGTTCGTTAGCTTAGTTGATGGGTAGCTACGATGATGTCATAAACGAGGTCGGTCGGGGATTCGACGCCTGCACTCGCCGTCGCCCTACGTGAGGGAAATACTGGTCACCCATTCCTCCGTGCATTCTGGCTTATAACATGTGATGCCCCAATCACGTGACAGATCGATAGAAGGTTCCTGTTTTTGGACACCAACAGAGGGGAAAGGGGAGAGAGAGAGCGAGAGAGAGAGAGAGAGCGAGAGAGAGAGAGAGAGAGAGAGAGAGAGAGATAGAGAGGGAGAGGGAGAGAGAGAGGGAGAGAGAGAGAGTGGGAGAGAGAGAGAGGGGGAGGGAGGGAGACAGAGAGCGAGAGAGAGAGAAAGAGAGAGGAGGGAGAAATACACCTGCAAAGAAGGAAAAAAATTAGTTGCGTGTCCTTTGAAGGACGTAGCAGTCAACCCTAGCATTTTGGCTATTCGTGATTCCTGGGCAAGTTTTACGTTCAGTAGTTTGCCATTGCTTTCTGAACGACCGGCATCTATACCTTTTTTCGAGAAAAAAAACCCAGCACCGCTTTGTTCCGAACCCGCGTATACGGGATTACGAATCGCATCCGTAACACCTTCGCCACGGAGAAAAACTGTTTAAAGAAAACCGCAAACCAACTGACCGTTACTATAACCAGGGCTACGAAAGCAGGTTGGGCAAGGTCCGAGTGCCCCCCCCCCCCGATGGAGAAGGGGTATAACCACTGATATGTGGGTGTCAGGTTGTGGGGGGGGGGGGGGAAGAACCACCTAATCGGAATCGGCAATCGGCCAGACTTTTCAAATGTTCCAATAAACGACTGAGGAATAAAAACAGAATTACTCTAGAGCCACGTTTATAAGTCAATATTTATCTACGACTGCTGCGTGTGTCAATCTAGCAGTAACAGCCAGCACTAACTAACTAATCAATCTAGCAGTGCACCCCCTCCCCCCCCCCCCTTTACCCCAGCAGACGCCCGTTCTCGGATATATCACCCATTTGATGCGTTACTTCCAGATACACCTCCAATTCGACGCAGGTATATCTTCCACCTGATAACCCACTTCCTAATACACCTCCCATCCAACGTCCCACTTCCCAGCACACCTTCCATACAACGTCCCACTTCCTAGTACAACTCCCATCCAACGTCCACTTCCTAGTACACCTTCCATACAACGTCCCACTTCCTAGTACAACTCCCATCCAACGTCCACTTCCTAGTACACCTTCCATACAACGTCCCACTTCCTAGTACAACTCCCATCCAACGTCCACTTCCTAGTACACCTTCCATACAACGTCCCACTTCCTAGTACAACTCCCATCCAACGTCCACTTCCTAGTACACCTCCCATCCAACGTCCACTTCCTAGTAACCTCCCATCCAACGTCCACTTCCTAGTACACCTCCCATCCAACGTCCACTTCCTAGTAACCTCCCAACCAACGTCCACTTCCTAGTACACCTCCCATCCAACGTCCACTTCCTAGTACAACTCCCATCCAACGTCCACTTCCTAGTACACCTCCCATCCAACGTCCCACTTCCTAATACACCTCCCATCCAACGTCCCACTTCCCAGCACACCTTCCATACAACGTCCCACTTCCTAGTACAACTCCCATCCAACGTCCACTTCCTAGTACACCTTCCATACAACGTCCCACTTCCTAGTACAACTCCCATCCAACGTCCACTTCCTAGTACACCTCCCATCCAACGTCCACTTCCTAGTAACCTCCCAACCAACGTCCACTTCCTAGTACACCTCCCATCCAACGTCCACTTCCTAGTACAACTCCCATCCAACGTCCACTTCCTAGTACACCTCCCATCCAACGTCCAACTCACGAGTACATTTCTCACCTGATATCCCACTTCCAAATACCTCCCTCATCGGACGCCCACTCTTAGGTGCATATCCTACCTGACTCCCCACTCCCGAGTATACCTCCCATCCGATACCCCACTCCCGAGTGCACCTCCCATCCGACACCCCACTCCCGTGAACACCACCTATTCGACGCCTAACTTTCTAGTACACCTCCCATTCGACGTCTCACTCCCGAGTACACCTCCCATCCGACGCCCCACTCTCAGGTACATCTCCCACCTGATGACCAACTCTCGGGTACATCTCCCACCTGATGCCCCACTCTCAAAGCACACCTTCCATCTGATGCTATCCATATAATCAGGCACTTTTAATTAAATCCACGTGATTTAAGTATGTCACGGTAGGGATTCCCAGCAAGATTACACGCCCCACACCTCCCCCACCCCCTCTCCAAAAAAAAAAAAAAAACCTTCACATGCCCTAGCATCCCACCCCACCAAAAAAACACCTCACTCACTTCACCACACCACACTCCTCCCCCAACCTTATTCAGTCTGTAATTTCCGCTAACATACCCACTCACTCTGTTTATTGTTACTGCATGCAGTGGCATGGTTCCGCTGTGTTCATTACCCCGTCATTGACAGAAGCAACCGATGCGTGGCTATTGAAACGAGCTCACGTGCGGCGTACAAAACGCACACATTGATTTGAGCAAATAATTTGTCTATACACACCGGGCTGGGGAATCCCTGGTGTGTGTGTGCCACGTAACGAAGGACGGGCGACAGAAAACCAGCTTACAGAGCCCACTGCAATATCGTGAACTCTTTCGGCAACTTAAACTGCGTGCCTTTGCAGGACATCGCCTTCAACCTCTACCACAGGTTGATTTTCTGGGCAATTTTAGGTTTATCTTATCAGTCTGCCGGCTCTGTGGCGAAGGAGTTACGGACGCAGTTCGTAATCCCGCATACCGCGTTCGAAACACAGCTGCGGGCGATTTGGCAGCAGACCGCATTGTGCTGGCTATTTTATAAAATGGTATGAGTGCCGGTCGTTCACAAAGCAACGACAAACTACTGAACGTAAACTTGCCAAAAATAATGAACAGTAAACAAACAGCTGGGATTGACTGCAACGTCCTGTACAGGATATGCAATTACTGCAACGATATGCAATTACTGCAACGTTCTGTACAGGATATGCAACTAACTGTTTAAGTCTACCATTGCCTTCCGAACGAAGAATCAATGTTGAAGCCCAAACTGATGCGTTTAGGAAACGATCCCGCTACCTCGCCCCCAGCGTACCGTACCGGGAGTTGAAGAGTTTGAGCGCTCATATCCCTTCAGTTGGAAAGCACTAAATATAAATATAACTGTGGTCTATTCTACATTTGGTCAACGAATATGTGTTCACATCCCTTCTGCTAGCACAACAGAAGAAGAAGATACACAAGAAGCAAACAATACCTACTGACGCATGCATCTTTCCTCTGTCACTGTCTGAATACTGTCATTCTACAAGATCTGAATATTGAAGAAAACTGTTTCCGAGACAGTACCATGTCTCAAACCGAAACACTTTGACCAAATTAAACGACAGTGGCTTGGGGGGGGGGGGGGGGAGAGAAACAGAAATGGAAGATGTAGTTCCTGGAAGAGGCAGCGGTCGACAGAATGAAGATGGGCACAGGGCATTGCAGATACCCGATGTATGAGGCAGGAGAAATGACAGGATATCGAGACACTTTTCGATGGGCCGTCATGACAGCTGATGATACCTACAGACCCGTATGGAAAAGTCAATGGCAGGCAAGCAAGGAATGGCTAACAGTACAAATAAGAAGATAGGAGATAGACGGTAGACGCACAGCAGAATATTAGAGTGTACAAATAAAGAGTGATATTGAACGCGCTGGAGATCCACCGCAGCCAACTTTCATTGTGGAAACGGCACTTGACAAATTGATCTACCGGCCAGCTGCCACAGCGAAAAAATATAAGCGAAAGAACACATACGAGACCGGGGGGAGAGAAAAGAGAGAGATAGAGAGAGAGAGAGAGAGAGAGAGAGAGAGAGAGAGAGAGAGAGAGAGAGAGAGAGAACGAATATGTGGCACAAACTAAACACGGAAGGGATGAAACAAGCTTGCGGATGTGTGGTATTTCGCGTATACTTTTGGAATCATCTTCATAATCAACATCAACACGCGCACTGCAAAGTGGCGTAGGCGTTCATATCTCTCCGAGATCTCGCTCCTTGGCATTCTGGATCAATTCTACCGATATTTGTCCGCGTCATCGTCTTATACCATCAGGCATCATTTGTCTCGGTCTGTCTCTGCCTCTTCCACATCCAATCTTTGCAGATGTCAGTGTTTTCCAATGCCTCTCTTCTCATTATATGACCAAAGAACACCATTTATTTCTTTATTATAGCTGAGTAGCATGTTCTACTCTCATAAACCTCTTCTAGGCAATCGCTGTTAGCTACTCTGGCCATTCAAGTTATTTGCAACATTCGTCTCACAAGACAGATTTCCGCTGCCTCCAATCTCTTCCTAACTTATTTCTTTACGCTCCAAAGTTCACCGCCAAACAGTAGAATAAGTATACTATTTCAGTAGTTTCTTTTTGTTCAGTGAATTTAATACAAAATGCAAGTCCCATCCATATCTGTCAAATGCAGAGAGGCTGATATTCCAGTATCGTAATTCATACCGACCAAGACATCTCTTTATCCCTATTTGGGACATCCTGTTGTAGACACTACAGCAGTGTTTCCCAACCTTTTTTGTGCCATGCCCCACTTAAGCCTTTCTCAAATTCATATTGCCCCCCTCCCCCGCCCCACCTCAACATATACATTATTTTTAATATTCAAAAATTGAAATGTTCACTAAAGAAACTTGAATGATAGGTTTTAGGAAGAAATCACTAGGTAATTATTGAGCAAACACAGTAAGTAAATTTTCAAAACATATAATGGAGAACTGAAATTCAAGTACAAAATAATTTTAATGAAAGATTTTTCTATATTATTTTAATTATTAGTAATTATTTATTATTTAAATTTAGTGAGATCCTTGCGCTTGATGCTTGCTGCAAAGAGATCTTATGTCAGGTTCCAATTTAGTTAACTTTAGTCTCAAGTCTCCCCGTTTTGTTATATTCAGCCGATTTCTTCCATTTTCGAATTGCCCCCCTTAACAGTCAAATTGCCCCCCTGTGGGGCGTGGGCCCCACGTTGGGAAACACTGCACTACAGTCTGTGGGCATCCTTGACAGACACTAGTTTGTGAGACATCTTGGGCAGACACTAGTCTGAGACACCCTGGGCAGACACTAGTCTTTGGGATATCACGGGCAGACACTAGTCTGAAGGACATCCTGGGTAGACACCAAAATGAAGAAAGGGTCGACCATGGTCTTTCTTGTGATGAATCCTGCCAATGGAATGTTACGAGACTGCAAGAGAGTCGCAGATACTCCCAACGATGATGGTAGACAATCATCACCCAAGTGTTGTACACACCGCATACAGAGCACATGAGCAAGCTCGAATTGAGTGTGTTGCTCGACAACCGGGATGGATCAAAGCCACCACTTATCCCCAGTTTTACAAGTTGTTAGTTAGTTAGTTAGTCGTGGTTCCAACTTCATGGCAACGGGTCGTCCCCATATTGCTCCGTTCCTGTGCCAGTGAATATCACATAAAATGCTCCTCACTGCCCTATGTGAACAATGGAGTAGACAGGAGTATCGGCAAGCCAACAGCCCGCACAGGTACACTGTGCATAATGCCGCCGCCAGAATGCCAACACAAAAGTCCTCCATGAAAAATACAGTTCATCGTCGTCAATGGAAACGGCAGTCACCAGAAAGACTTCATTGACCTGGGTTTTATCCCATATGGCTTGGTCTCTTTCCACAGGACGACCCACCGAAAGCGCTGCACAAAGCACAAACTCTGTAGCTCCAGCGGTGACTCTCAGGAGTCTCCTGAAAAATGCACCCGTGAGCCGAAAAGACAAACCAGTCAATCCAGCAACAGCCGGCCACCATCGTTCCAAACATGCAGTTCACACTACAAGCAACCACCGACAGATGTAAAAGCATTCCACGCGAAACTCTCAGCTCACAGTATCGCGCCACGCACTCACTCAGTAGCAGGGCGTCGGAACCATAGCCTCCTTAGTCGCCTCTTACGACATGCATGGTAGGCAACAGTGTTACTATTCTTTGCTTCCCCGTATGGGCCCCAAGTCGTGCAAGAGCGAACCATTCGAATCAACGTGTTTACACGGCAACTTAACATCTGGCCATTCTATAATACTATATCTACCAAACAATTGTTACAGAACTAGACAGACACAAGAGAAACACATGTTAGGCGGATGGTTGAGACAGAAACAAACTAGTACGGAGAGAGAGAGAGAGAGAGAGCGAGAGAGAGAGAGAGAGAGAGAGAGAGAGAGAGAGAGAGAGAGAGAGAGAGAGAGAGAGAGAGAGAGAGAGGAGAGAGATAAAATGTAGGATCGAGAACAATAGCAATTTAGAACAAAACCGTATGAAGAAAATAAAATAAGAAAAAGGTGTGGGGAGGGGGGGTTAAGAAAGAAACAAGGTGTGAGGGGGGGGGGGGGTTAAGAAAGAAACAAGGTGTGAGGGGGGGGGGGGGGTTAAGAAAGAAACACATAAAGAAAAACTGATCAACAATTTTATTTTTACAGCAAGGAAAGCACGCACAAATCTTCACATATCTTTAAGGAATACATATGTTAGAAAAGTCAGATCAACAAGCAAACAGAGAGAGAGAGAGAGAGAGAGAGAGAGAGAGAGAGAGAGAGAGAGAGAGAGAGAGAGAGAGAGAGAGAGAGAGAGAGAGAGAAAACAAGAAATAAACATGATATCAATGAAAACACACGCACCTCTGTTAGCCCCAGCCGAGCACAAGGCGGTGGATCAAGTGTCCTCTCCCTACCGGAAACGTTAAATAAACTTCACACGTTGCGACATTCCTGAGCTGCTGTCACCACCTAGAAAAATTTATGTCCTGTGAATAGAACTGTAACCTTCATCCCCCAACGAACTCCAGTCGACGCTTGTGGTTCCCAGCCAACCCGGTGAGAGGGCTGTTACAGTCCGGAGCCGATGTCGCGCGCCATGACTGACATCCACGCTCACGTGCGCCGATTGCGTCACCAAACAATTAACTAGAAACGGTTCAGTAGCCATGCACCCAACTTGCCTTGTCGAATCTCGATGTACCTTCAGCTTTCTTTGTAGCAACTGATTTCTACTGCTTTTATGTGTATTCTAAGAGAGCCAATCATGACCTCTGAATACATTTCTCATGTTGTTTTCGTGGCCTCGAGTCTTTTCTTGCGATTGATATACGTAGGCGAATATAATATTGTTATGTATGTAGCCGTTCACGGAGACAGAACCTGCTACCGGCACGGGTGTATTGATCATTTCCGGCACCGGTGGAGGTAATCATTAGGCAGATAAGGGATTTGGTTGGTCAATCCTGTGGAAGACTGGGCTTTAACCCTTAAGTATGGTGCACTCACGGTCAGGTCACTTGAGGCATGTAAATGGCTTGAACCTATCTGGGTGTGGTTGGTTTAAAGCCGCAGTACCAAAGTACTATTTCCTCGAGGAAATTTTGCAGGGGTCTTCTTCGCCTCTCCACGACCATAAACTAGCTGGATGTGCAAGACCGGTACTGAAACTTCACATCAGCCGATAGACCTACGAGGATGCGACCATGTGGATGGCTACACTCGCGTGCCATCGCAGTAGTCAGGGATTCGATTCACGTTGGGGTGAGCCTTTACCTAAAAAAGACCTTTACTTAAATGTGGATGATCCAGCACAGAACATAACAGGCTGTTCCACCTGGATTGCTAATGCTTCTTCCTCTACGGGTTTGGGTATTTAAAATCCAGACTCCAACCCAATGCCCAGAGGGAGCAAGCCCGTGATACGACAAATCCACGACAAGCGCTGAAATCCAGTATCCAGTGGATCCCAAGGATTTCGCATATACTATGTCGGGGTTTTATAAGGTATGGGCGACATATCCCCTTCCTCTTTGTTTTCTACCTTGCTAAAGGACCACTACATTTTGTAGGCCTCAATACGCGAAGGAATATGTTGGCAGACGACGACCGCAGACGCCCAAACCTCGTCTGATCGCGTCATGACATTATCAGCGTAGTTCCCCACCAAACACACTAAAGCGCCCGCCAAGCCAAGTCTATATGTTATCATTGGGTGCGATGAACATAGATGGTTATAACATGAGATGTAGGGGAGACAAACAGAGAGAAAAACTTGACGGTTTGACCACAGGGCTTAATCGGGACAAGACCTCAGACCTGACCTAAGACTGGTGACCGAGTGAGATGGCGAACCATGACCGCTCATGTTTACTGGCATGGCACTTCATCATGAGGGATACACTGAGATCGGACAAAGGGGGAGGGGTGATCAAGAGGTTACGACCTCTAACCCGAGCTGTATAGAATATTAATATGTTTTTTTTCTCAAATACAAGAAGGATACCATATTCCGCCGGATCCAGGGTTGCGCACGAGATGTCTAGCCTTCCAGGACCAGGGCGAAACACTCGTAGGTCCCGTGTGAATGTTGCGCAAGGAAAAAACACCGTGGCCCTTGGAAATCGATAAGAGCAGATCGAAGAGGGCGCTGCTCGAGAAAAAAAAAAAATAATAAAAATATGTACACAATAATATTTATAGCATGTGTAATTCTGATATACACATATTTGAATATACAATTTCGAACTGCGTGGGTTCTTTAACGTGCACGCCAGGAACTTTATATTGTTTCTCACGTGGAATGCAAGGGAAAAGCTACCACATTATACATGGCAAGGAACTCAGCTTGGCATGAAAATGTATGAGGCAGGAGAACTAGTAACGAACTGAGAATCTTTGCAGTGGGCCGTGATGACAGCAGCGTTCTTCAAAGGGTCTGCTACATGATGCTGATCCGAGACGGCTAGCTATGCGGTCCACTTCTTCTAGGCTCTTTTACACAAAATGCTTCTCATTGCGCCATGAGAAAAGTGGAACAGACAGGAGTCTCGACAAACCAACAGCCCGCACAGGTATACTATGCATAATGCCGCTGCCAGAATGCCAGCACAAAAGTCCGCTACGAAAAATACAGTCGTCCATCGTCGATATGAGCGGCCGTCACAAGAAAACCAGCAGCCACATATTACTGCATTAGTGTCCAAGTCTGGCACTTGTCGAGTTGAAGGCGCAAGCTTGCACCCCCCAAGCCACTCCGCGCGAAGTCTGGGATCCTCTGGTCTCTACTTCTTTCTTCTATTTCTTTGAACGCCAAACAGTCTTCTTCTTCTTCTTCAGCGTTCCGAGCCATTGAGGTTCTTTGCTGCAGATACAATCCGTCTCCATTCGTCTCTCTGGTTGACCTTCTCTTGCCAGTCGTTGATTCCAAGTGCTTGTAGGTCTGTATGTATATTATCTCTCCACAGTCTTCTTGGTCTACCTCGGGGTCTACGGTCATGTATTTATTTATGAAGTCTATGGTGTACAGAGCCTAGAGGTTAGCGACTTTTCTCCGTAATCTCGTATACTCTCGTAAGTAACGTGACGACGGTGAGAATCAGCGGTGGTTCGAATCGCGTCGGTAACTTACGGGGTATGTGAGCCGGTCGCTCAGAAAGCAATGGCAAACTATTGAGCGTAATCTTGCCAAGAAATCAACAATCAGCTGAAAGATGCTGATGTTGACAGCGATGTCCTGTAAAGGACGTGCAAACATTTTCTTATGGTGTACAGAGGGAAATAAGATTCTCCAATACTTTCTGATGGGAGCCGCGAAACCTCAAGATCTCATTGAAATGCGGTTTCTTGAATATTTTAACGTGAACAATAGTGGTGGTATCGTGTTACATGACGCAGTTGTTGAAATAATCGTGAATTACACGCACACTGTAAGTAGACAAGTTAGCGAGGTAGACAGCCGGTCTGAAGATACTGATAGCAGTAGGTGTTGATCGTAGTAAGAGACGGCGGAGATGATCGAGATTTATGAAGCTGCCATTTGAGGCAGTATTAGGCGCTCTATGCCAAAACAGGCAACATAAACTCGAGTTGTCCCTAAGTTCTCCTTCTGACACACGTCAGAAGACCTTCACGTCCGTGTGTGATCACAACTGTTCACAACCTTCTATCTTGTGTGCTGCCAATCATTTCTGTTATTAATGTCCTCCATGCCATGATTTCACTGTCCGGCATCTTCTCTCTTGCTCTCCCCATGCCTCTCTTTTCAGTTGTGACATCAAAGTCAGCTCTAACCTACAGTTGTCAGATACGTCGGCACCAAAAGGAGGACATAATAAGACAAAAAAGAGGACAAAGGAGGACATATTGAATGTTTCATTTGAATCGTTCCAGATTAAACCCACAATCAGTTTGAATCAGTACAATTTTATTACAGTAGCTGCCAATAAGTGTGTCTTACTCTTAGTGTATCATGTTAAAAAATAAATACAAATTCAATGGAGGCCTTTTTTCAAAATGCTAACCAAAAAAAAAAAAATTTTAAATAGCCGATTGTACAATTATTGCCTTATAATCTTTATTAATTACTCATAAAATATTTAAAAAAAAAAAACAAAACATAAAATATAAGAAAAGCTGGACAATTTAAAGGTTTTAGCTTTGCCTGCCGGACGGAGAATATTAGACTAAAAAGGGGGACATGTCCTCTTTTTGCCGGACGTTTGGCAACCCTATTCTAATCTTCTCATGACATGCCCAGAGAATTTTGACTGTCTTCGTTTTATGCAAGTAACTAGTCCTCTTTGTAAGTTAACTTCTTTCAAGATATCGTCATTGCTACTTTAACTTCTTTCAAGAAATCTTCATTGATAATTTAACTTCATTTAAGGTATCTTCATTGCTAATTTAACTTCTTTCAAAATATTTTCACTGTTAATTTGACTTCTTTCAAGATATCAGTGCTAATTTCACTTCTTTCAAGATATCTTCAGTGCTCTTTCTATCCGCATACTAAGTTTTCATAATTCTTATATAAAACCACATCCCCGCAGCGCCCCCTCCCCTCCATAATTCCTCATATGTTCGCAAAAATTCTTTATAAAATTGTTACCGTCAATGTCTGTGACCTAGATTTGACCACAGCTCCATCAGTTACAGATTGTTATTACTTTGACTGCTTCTTACCCAAGGTGTTTTTATTTCGAAATAATCATTTCAGGAACAGACAGAGCAACGACATTATTGCTAGACCTTTCATATTTACGAGCCTCATTATTTTCCTGCTGTAATAACTCTGGCGCTACTAACATAAATTCTGTCTACTTGAAACTTCGTAAACAAAAAATGACATTTTGCAACTGAAAACCGTTGTTGGTTGGGCGATTTATATGCTTTTATATAGTATACATATTTATCACCTACGCCTTATTGAGCAATATATATATATATATATATATATATATATATATATATATATATATATATATATATATATATATATATATATATATATATATTGAGAAAAAGAGTGTTGAAGTGATACATAAAACCTGTACTTTTGTATAGAAATGAAGCGTCGACAATGAGCAAACAAGCTGAAAAACATCTGACGGCTGTGTAAATGTTGTTTCTGAGAAAAAGGCAAAGAATACCATAACTAGATAGATAAACCAATGACCAAATCTTTTAAGAAACAAATGAAAACGGTAAACTGATTAGAAAAAATTAAACGTAGGCAGTCACAATTTTTTGGGCACGTTATGGGAAGAAATAAATTGGAGAACTCGGTGACAACTGGCAAGATTGAAGGGAAAAGAACAAGGGGAAGGCGGAGAAGTAAACACCTGCATGGCCCCCGTGGCATGGTCGAAACAAGAGCTGATCCACGACTCTGGTTATCGTGTGAGATAGCGAAACATGACCGCCCACGCTTATCGGCATGGCACATGACGATATATATATATATATATATATATATATATATATATATATATATATATATATATATATATATATATATATGTGTGTGTGTGTGTGTGTAGAGAGAGAGAGAGAGAGAGAGAGAGAGAGAGAGAGAGAGAGAGAGAGAGAGAGAGAGAGAGAGAGAGAGAGAGAGAGAGAGAGAGAGAGAGAGAGAGAGAGATAATTTCCTTGAGTTCTAACAAGGCTTTCGTTGACAATAACATTATAGCGGATTTGTGCAGTAACATTACAGCGGATGTGTATATTGACCTCGGCTCTCAGACCCAGAGCGACCCAGCCTAAAATGAGTAGCAGGAATGTCTTGGGGAGTAGCGGCGGCCGGCATGATATCGACATCCTCCCCCCCCCCCCCCCCCCCCCCCACCGAGTGCCCATTGGTGTCTATACAAATATCGGTCTAGCACCATGTGCCTGCAGGCTAGTACAGGGCCATTAACTTTACTGTTCATAATAATAATAATAATAATAATAATAATAATAATAATAATAATAATAATAATAGTGTGTACCAAATTTAACTAGTTAGTAATATAATTTTAAAAGAAGGCTAATTCGTAATCCTTAAAAATAATCCTTAGACAGACAGAACGAACAAACTTTATTTTCAAAGCGTTAAAAATTTAGGCCTGTCTGAAATTCTGCCCGTCTTATTTCTCTGCTTCTTAAACATCCGATGTGCTGATGTAGGGGATTCAACCCCTACACCGGTCAGCTGGGCTAAAATGTTGACTTCTCGTCTTCAACTCGGGGACATAAATTGCACGTACCTCTGAAGCTGCATTGGGTTCGCCAGATGGCGAGGGACACTGGTAATAGGGAAAGCTAATCCACACGAAAAATTCAGTCCAGTACTACTAAGAGTAGCATGTATGGACTATTTTTTTTATGGACTATGCTTGGGTTTAAAGCGAGAGAGCGAGCGCCAAATTTAAAAAAAAACAAAAAAACAATTCTCTGCTCTCATACATGATTTCATTCATACATAGGTTATGAAGGTAATCTTAGACAACGACAACTACAGTAATCTTATAAACGCATGGAAAATATGCAATAATCAATAATACATGATTCACTAAAACTAATTGTTGACATGGCAATTATAATTAGCTAAGGTACACGTAACGTACCACTGTTAGGAGAATGTTTATTGTACTAGTTGTTCTTTGAGATTATTATTATTATTTTTGTTTAAGGGGTAAAGTATGTACTGACATTGTGTTCAAATAGACTGCAATTGTACGTATGTATAGGGATTGGTGGAGTCTTTGTTTTCTTGTGGAAGACTTTCCACAATTGAGCTGCGGAGTATGCTAAGCTTGTTTTGTATAAGTAGTATGTTAAGTCGTTCGCTAAGTCATTCCTGCGTTATATTTAAACAATGGCCAAAGGTAGCTTGGAACAATTTGATATATGATTTTGTGAATTAGTCGTCCTTATTAAAAAGTAAGAGTTTGTGGAGCGGCAGTAACTGAAGAAGTTTACATAGGCTAGAATTGTCGAAAAGCTTTTAACCATCAATCACACACACACACCACACATCCCTTTTCTGTAGTATCTAAGGCACGTTGTTACTGAATTGGAACAACCATCCCAAATTGTGGAACAACAGTCAATGTGTGTTTATACGTGAAAAGTATAGAATATCTTTCTTGTGTTTTCATAAAGAATATTTTTAATGTTAGCAAGTGGGTAGACTTTCTTTTTTGGTGCTCTGTTTAGTAAGCGCTTGAACATGGGAGTTAAAGATTAGATTGATATCAATGACGAGACCCAGTGCTTTGTGCTCGGTTACACTTTCTACAAGCATGTTGCCAACGTGGGGCTGAAATGTTCTCTGTGAGTTTAGAGTGTGAAGTCTTTGCATGGTTGCTATTAACATAGATTTTGTCTTAGTAATGTTATTTTGCATACGGTTTGCATAATTTCATTTACATTATTTACTTCTTGTTGTAAGGACGATCCCAGGACATTACAATGCCTAGCGTTTGCATATACTGTCTGCAAATAGATCGCAGGACGACGACAGATAAAAGGGAAGATCATTTATATAAATGGTAAATAATAAAGGGCCATGTATAGAGTCCCGAGACGCTTCAAAATTAAAGGTAATAGTTTGAGATAAAGATGTATTGTATGTCATTATTTGTTTTCTGTTTGACAAAGGGGATTTTTTGTTGGATTTGTTGGTGTCAATGTTGAAGTCACCAAGGAGTATGATTGTTTTCACGTTACTAAACACTACATCCATCATGGTGGTAAATACCAGGTGTTTCTTGCGCTGGGGTTTTGACAGAGAAAGCCAACCACTAGGGGTATGCGATTCTGAAGTTTTAACCTCAAGCTATACACAATCTCATTGGTTTCTAAATCTTGCATACGGTGGACGTTCGGCGAATTAGAAATATAAACTGCTATATCAGTCTCTTGTTTCTTATAAGGGTCTCTTCTAATAACTTTAAAACCTTTCATTTGATGTCATCATGTGAGGTGTTACCATTTAGTCGACTTTCGCTATCGCCGAACATGGCAGACATACAGACATTGCGCCACACAGCAGTTTTTTAAACTGCACTTTTGTTATTATTGCTGTTGTTATTTCTGTTGTTGTTCTTACAAAATGCTTCCTTTCAGCTGCAACATTTCATAATTTTTAAGCGAAAAACCCAAGTATATGGCCAAACCAATTCAGTTTCTGAGATATGATACTGTTTGTGCACCAGTTCTCTTCGATGTTCGCATCTTGTAGAATATACAGAATTGTCTTCTTCTTGACATAGGGTATTGTAAGAAATTGTCTTTAACATTTACGACTGACTAGACAATAGACCGAGTAGCGGAACCATACACTGCGCAAAGCGCAGTTTCTATACAGGAACAAATTACTATGATTATTAGCAACGTCATCATCATTAACTATGTGACTAAATCAAGTAATAGTACATGAGTACGTGTTCCCACTAACAGGCCGGCCTTGCGCGATGACTGCCTCTGTGACCCTGACCTGGAGGTCAAGCAGAAGTCCTGGGAAGCAGGCGATATGAATATATACCACGCCCTGAGTCCACACCATGCATAGCCACACGGGTGTGTGTGAGCACTGCAGGGAGGGAGAGGGGAGTTGTTCATTTCAATCAGTCAATAGTATGCTCGTACACAAATTGAAGCCTCCTTTTGATATCATACTATGGTCCTCGGGTTTGTAGCTATTTCATTTTATATTTCGTTTCACAAAAATGCAAATTCCCCTCCCCTTTTGTCTTCTTCTCCAGTATCTTCTTCCTTTTTCCCAGTCTTCACCGTAGTCTTTTTCCTCTTTTTAATTATCTTCGTCTTTTTTTACCTCATCTTCTCCGTAGTCTTTTTCTTCTTTTGAATTATCTTCTTCTTCTACATCGGCGTCAACATAGTCTTTTTCCTCTTTTTAATTATCTTCATCTTCTTCTACCCCACCTTCGATGTTTTCTACTTGTCTTTCTCCTCCCCGCAACCGTCTTGTTTTCTGCATCGTCTCCTAAACAATCCTTTTTTCTTTCCCTTCATTTTCTTCTTCCGCTTCTTCTCTATCGAGTTCTCCTACTCCTCATTTTCTAACTCTTCATCAGCTTCTTCTTCTTCTACGTTGTCGTCTGCTCTGAAAATGGCTTCGGTTGTGTTCGTTTACAAAGTTGTTATATTGTTATATTTATGCCTTACTCCGACACACCCGACCTCAGCACTGCAGTTCTAGACACCAGGTTTGCTATCCCACGTTGATGCCTACTCTCTCGCCCAGACTGCGACGATGCAGCCTGTAAGGCAATAGAGTATGGTCTTGACTAAGCCGTTAACCCTGATGCAAGCAGTCAGTTTATGAATAGCTCACTGCAATATCCCTTCATATACTGTCTGCTCCACACAGAACACAGCAGAAACCATAGATACACACACTATACACAATCAAGAACAAGCATTTCCCAGCACAATAACAGGAATACCATCGTTAAGAATACAAGAGAAGCTTTCACAGCACTAGGAAATGCGTGCAAGTCAAAAAGAAATTAAATCTAATAGCAAGTTTAGAATATTTAACTCTAACGTTAAATCAGTACTGATGTATCAATCAGAAATACAGAGAATAACTAAAACAATTATTAATCAACTGCAACCATTCATTAACTGGCACCTGCCCAGAATAGGACTAAAATGGTATGACCGAATGACTAGCGCGGAGCTTAGGCAGAGAACTATTCAGATTCCCGTGGCCCAGAATAGGACTAAAATGGTATGACCGAATGACTAGCGCGGAGCTTAGGCAGAGAACTATTCAGATTCCCGTGGCCCAGAATAGGACTAAAATGGTATGACCGAATGACTAGCGCGGAGCTTAGGCAGAGAACTATTCAGATTCCCGTGGCCCAGAATAGGACTAAAATGGTATGACCGAATCACTAGCGCGGAGCTTAGGTAGAGAACTATTCAGATTCCCGTGATCCAGAATAGGACTAAAATGGTATGACCGAATCACTAGCGCGGAGCTTAGGTAGAGAACTATTCAGATTCCCGAGGCTAACGAGGTGAGGAAAATGTGCTGGGGTTGGAAAGGACACACCTGAGAAAACCTGGAAATAGTGTAACTAGAAAGTTCTTTCTCTGGAACCGCGAGACAAACACAATAGAGGGAAGCCTAACTACACAAGAGAAATAGCTCAATAACGTGTGGGGGGGAGGGGAGGGGACACGGAGGGAGTTGCAGGACACAGCAACAGAAAGGACGGCTTGGCATGAGTTGGCTCAGGGCATTTGATCCAATGGGTGATAAAGGGCAGCAGGATTTGAGAGAAGAGGGTGTTAACAGACACAAGATAACCACTATCCCACATCAGACAAACGGAAGAGAGAGAGAGAGAGAGAGAGAGAGAGAGAGAGAGAGAGAGAGAGAGAGAGAGAGAGAGAGAGAGAGAGAGAGCGAGAGAGAGACTACAAGTTAGTTATTAAGCTCCTAAGTCAACCTTGCATCGCAAAATAAATACTATATATGTTTTCTTTGAAGAGAATGAGGACGGAGCACATACGGGATTGTCCCGAGCCATGTGATGTCTGTTCTTGAATTAACTGGGAACAAAAAGTCTGCAGGGGAAGAGAAATTGTCACTAGTAGCACGCGCAGTTACCTAATAAATATTAAGACATAACATTGCTTTCAGGACATGAAAATCAACCCCAGCATTGCTTGGCAGCCTTTTTTCTAGACCTTTTTATGTTCAGAACTGTATCATTGCGTTCTGAATAGCCGACGCTCACACTAATGTGTAACTCAACACAATACGGTCGACTACGAAATTGTCTGCAGTTGACTTCGAACCAGGTATGTCGCGATTGTGAAACTGCGTCCACAACATTCAAGCCACAGACGCTGACTAGACGGTATATATCCTCCACGAAAGTCCCTTGACATTTCAATAAACAAACAACCAGTTTATACACAATAAAATACAATCATTCCCCCAAGACAATAGCAGGCATACGATCGTTGTGGCTCCAACATGAAGCGGCATGTATTCTACACACTGGCAACTCAATGAACGCATACTTGGTAGTCAACCGCACAGACGATAATGTTCCGCCTCATCCGACAAATGCTCGGTTGCCTGACAATTACCAATCGAAACATCTACAATTATCACATCGCGAAAGTTATCGGTTCTTGGTAATACGTTACGAGAGATCAATGCACTTCCATTAGACCCATATTTCCTCCTCACAAGTCTGGGGATTGAGTTGTATAATGTGAACATGGCATCCTCTCGCAGTTTCATATTGTAAAATATGTATTTTTCATAGTTTTCTGTACTGATATATGCTGAGCCTTCCAATTTCCAAGTTTTTCAACAACAACAAAATTCAAAATTCGGTCTCGTTAAAACCTGCGTCTTCAGCTTTGGTTATTTTGAGATCCGTGGTTGTGTGGATTGTTAGTGCTAATTCATACTGGTTTCATTGGGTCCGCTCTGTTTGTCGGATAAGGTTATTTTTGTGCTGCCTGGTAATTTCCCTTCTGTTTTATGTTGGTCCTGATAAAGACCGGCTTTCGTCGGGCCTACACGGTTCCGTATACTTTCGTTTGTTGGCTTCTTTCTCTATTAGCACTTACTACGTGCTGGTTGTTTCTTGTGTTGTCCTCATCGGGACTGGTTCC
>OY992883.1:87612991-87779673 GCA_963921405.1 Cepaea hortensis | reverse complement strand
TTTCGCTATCGCCGAACATGGCAGACAACCAGACATTGCGCCACACGGCAGTTTTGTAAACTGCACCTTTGTTGTTGTTGCTGTTGTTATTTCTGTTGTTGTTCTTACAAAATGCTTCCTTTCAGCAGCAACATTTCATAATTTTTAAGCGAAAACCCCAAGTGGTTGTATATGGCCAAACCAATTCAGTTCCTGAGATATGATACTGTTTGTGCACCAGTTCTCTTCGATGTTCGCATCTTGTAGAATATACAGAATTGTCTTCTTCTTGACACAGAGTATTGTAAGAAATTGTCTTTAACATTAACGACTGACTAGACAATAGACCGAGTAGCGGAACCTTACACTGGGCAAAGCGCAGTTTCTATACAGGGACAAATTACTATGATTATTAGCAACGTCATCATCATTAACTATGTGACTAAATCAAGTAATAGTACATGAGTACGTGTTCCCACTAACGGGCCGGCCTTGCGCGATGACTGCCTCTGTGACCCTGACCTGGAGGTCAAGCAGAAGTCCTGGGAAGCAGGCGATATGAATATATACCACGCCCTGAGTCCACACCATGCATAGCCACACGGGTGTGTGTGAGCACTGCAGGAAGGGAGAGGGGAGTTGTTCATTCCAATCAGTCAATAGTATGCTCGTACACAAATTGAAGCTCCTTTTGATATCATACTATGGTGCTCGAGAAGTTTGTAGCTATTTCATTTTATATTTCGTTTCACAAAAATGCAAATTCTCCTCCCCTTCTGTCTTCTTCCTTTTCCTCGTTGTCTTCTCCGTAGTCTTTTTCCTCTTTTTAATTATCTTCGTCTTCTTCTACCTCACCTTCTTCGTAGTATTTTTCCTCTGTTTAATTATCTTCGTTTTCTTCTACCTCATCTGCTCCGTAGTATTTTCCTTCTTTTGAATTATCTTCTTCTTCCACCTCGCCGTCTCCGTAGTCTTTTTCCTCTTTTTAATTATCTTCATCTTCTTCTACCCCACCTTCGATGTTTTCTACTTGTCTTTCTCCTCCCCTCACCCGTCTTATTTTCTGCATCGTCTCCTGAACAATCCTTTTCTTTCCTTTCATTTTCTTCTTCCACTTCTTATCTAGCGAGTTCTTCTCCTATTCCTCCTCCTCCTCATTTTCTAACTCTTCATCTGCTTCATCTTCTAAGTTGTCGTCTGCCCTGAAAATGGCTTCGGTTGTGTTCTTTTACAAAGTTGTTATATTTATGCCTTACTCCGACACACCCTACCCCAGCACTGCAATTCTAGACACCAGGTTTGTTATCCCTACTCTCTCGCCCAGACTGCGACGATGTAGCCTGTAAGGCAGTAGAGTATGGTCTTGACTAAGCCCCGTTAACCTGATGCAAGCAGTCAGTTTATGAATAACTCACTGCAATCACCCCTTCATATACTGTCTGCTCCACATAGAACACAGCAGAAACCATAGATACATCCACTATACACAATCAAGAACAAGCATTTTCCAGCACAATAACAGGAATACCATCGTTAAGAATACAAGAGAAGCTTTCACAGCACTAGAAATGTGTAAGTAAAAAGAAATTAAATCTAAAAGCAAGTTTAGAATATTTAACTCTAACGTTAAATCAGTACTGATGTATCAATCAGAAATACAGAGAATAACTAAAACAATTATTAATAAACTGCAACCATTCATTAACTGGCACAAACCCAGAATAGGATTAAAATGGTATGACCGAATCACTAGCGCGGAGCTTAGGCAGAGAACTATTCAGATTCCCCGTGGCTAACGAGGTGGGGGATTTTGTGCTGGGGTTGGAAATGACACATATTGAGAAAACCTAGAAATAGTATAACTAGAAAGTTCTTTCTCTGGACCCGCGAGACAAACAAAAGAGAGGGAGGACTAAATACACAAGAAGAGACATAGCTCAATAACGTGTGTGTGTGTGGGGGGGGGGGGGGGGGGGGGGTTGGGACACGGGGGGAGTTGCAGGACATAGCAACAGAAAGGACGGCTTGGCATGAGTTGGCTCAGGGCATGTGATCCAATGGGTGATAAACGGCAGCAGAAATGATAGAAGAAGTTGTTAACAGACACAAGATAACCACCATCCCACATCAGAGAAATGGGGAGGGGGGGGGGGAGAGAGAGAGAGAGAGAGAGAGAGAGAGAGAGAGAGAGAGAGAGAGAGAGAGAGAGAGACTACGAGTTAGTTATAAAGCTCCTAAGTCAGCCTTGCATCGTAAAATAAATACTATATATGTTTTCTTTGAAGAGAATGAGGACGGAGCACATACGGGAATGTCCCGAGCCCTGTGATGTCTGTCTGTTCTTGACTTAACTGGGAACAAAAGTCTGCAGGGGAAGAGAAATTGTCACCAGTAGCACGCGCAGTTACCTAATAAATATTAAGACATAACATTGCTTTCAGGTCATGTTCTTTTACAAGACATGAAAATCAACCCCAGCATTGCTTGGCAGCTTTTTCCAGACCTTTTTATGTTCAGAACTGTATCATTGCTTTCTGAATAGCCGACGCTCACACTAATGTGTAACAACACAATACGGTCGACTCCCAGATCGTCTGCAGCTGACTTCGAACCAGGTATGTCGGGATTGTGAAACTGCGTCTACAACACCCGAGCCACAGATGCCGGCGTAATCCTGCTGACTAGACGGTATATCCTCCACGAAAGTCCCTTGACATTTCAATAAACAAACAACCAGACATCCAGTTTATACACAATAAAATACAATCATTCCCCCAAGACAATGGCAGGCATACGATCGTTGTGGTTCCCACGTGCAGCGGCATGTATTCTACACACTGGCAACTCAATGAACCCATACTTGGTAGTCAACCGCACAGACGATAATTTTCCGCCTCATCCGACAATTGCTCGGTTGCCTGACAATTACCAATCGAAACATCTACAATTATCACATCACGAAAGTTATCGGTTCTTGGTAATACGATACGAGAGATCAATGCACTTCCACTAGACCCATATTTCCTCCTCACAAGTCTGGGGATTGAGTTGTATAAAGTGAACATGGCATCCTCTTGCAGTTTCATATTGTAAAATATGTATTTTCATAGTTTTCTGTGCTGATATATGCTGAGCCTTCCAATTCCAATTTTTCAACAACAACAAAGTTCCAAATTCGGTCTCGTTAAACCTGCGTCTTCAGCTTTGGTTATTTTGAGATCCGTGGTTGTGTGGATTGTTAGTCCTAATTCATACTGGTTTCATTGGGTCCGCTCTGTTTGTCGGATAAGGTTATTTTTGTCCTGCCTGGTAATTTCCTTTCTGTCTTATGTTATCCTGATAAAGACCGGTCTTTGGTCGGGCCTACTAGGTTCCGTACACTTTCGTTTGTTGGTTTCTTTCTCTATTAACACTACTACGTGCTGGTTGTTTCTTGTGTTGTCCTCACCGGAACTGGTCCTGGTCATGTCCAGTCCTCATAAGGACTCGATGTAGGCAAAGGCAGAGAATTCAAGTGCAGTCTCGGGTTGTCTCTCTCCCCCCCCCCCCCCCGTCAGCCGCCCATATTCTTCTACGTTTGCTTTCTCGTTTTCATCATCGGTGGCTGAGCCTTGTACTACCGTAGTTTTATATATTGAGCCATGTATTACACTACAGCTGTTTATACTGAGTCATATATTATCCTATAGTTTAACATGAAGAGCCATGTGTTATCCTAGTTTTATATACTGAAACATGTATTATCCTAGTTTTATATACTGAGCCATGTATTACCCTACAGTTTTATATACTGAGCTACGTACTATTCTAGTTTTATATACTGAGCCACGTACTATTATACACTTTTATATACTGAGCCACGTACTATTCTACAGTTTTATATACTGAGCCATATACTATTCTACAGTTTTATATACTGAGCCACGTATCATTCTACAGTTTTATATACTGAGCCATGTATTACCCTACAGTTTTATATACTGAGCTACGTACTATTCTAGTTTTATATACTGAGCCACGTACTATTATACAGTTTTATATACTGAGCCACGTACTATTCTACAGTTTTATATACTGAGCCATATACTATTCTACAGTTTTATATACTGAGCCACGTATCATTCTACAGATTTATATACTGTGCCACGTATCATTCTACAGTTTTATATACTGTGCCACGTATCATTCTACAGTTTTATATACTGAGCCACGTACTATTCTACAGATTTATATACTGAGCCACGTATCATTCTACAGTTTTATATACTGAGCTACGTACTATTCTACAGTTTTATATACTGAGCTATGTACTATTCTACAGTTTTATAAACTGAGCTATGTACTATTCTACAGTTTTATATACTGAGCCACGTACTATTCTAGTTTTATATACTGAGCCACGTACTATTCTACAGTTTTATATACTGAGCCACGTACTATTCTACAGTTTTATATACTGAGCCACGTACTATTCTACAGTTTTATATACTGAGCCACGTATCATTCTACACATTTATATACTGTGCCACGTATCATTCTAGTTGTATATACTGTGCCACGTATCATTCTACAGTTTTATATACTGAGCCACGTACTATTCTACAGATTTATATACTGAGCCACGTATCATTCTACAGTTTTATATACTGAGCCATGTACTATTCTACAGTTTTATATACTGAGCCACGTACTATTCTACAGTTTTATATACTGAGCCACGTATCATTCTACAGTTTTATATACTGAGCCATGTACTATTCTACAGTTTTATATACTGAGCCATGTATCATTCTACAGTTTTATATATTCAGCCACGTACTATTCTACAGTTTTATATACTGAGCCACGTATCATTCTACAATTTTATATACTGAGCCACGTATCATTCTACAGTTTTATATACTGAGCCACGTATCATTCTACAGTTTTATATACTGAGCCATGTATCATTCTACAGTTTTATATATTCAGCCACGTACTATTCTACAGTTTTATATACTGAGCCACGTATCATTCTACAGTTTTATATACTGAGCCACGTATCATTCTACAGTTTTATATACTGAGCCATGTATCATTCTAGTTTTATATACTGTGCCACGCATCATTCTACAGTTTTATATACTGAGCCACGTACTATTCTACAGTTTTATATAGTGAGCCACGTACTATTCTACAGTTTTATATACTGAGCCACGTACTATTCTACAGTTTTACATACTGAGCCACGTACTATTCTACAGTTTTATATACTGTGCCACGTATCATTCTACAGTTTTATATACTGTGCCACGTATCATTCTACAGTTTTATATACTGAGCCACGTATCATACTACAGTTTTATATACTGAGCCATGTATTAACCTAATTTTATATACTGAGCCATGTATTACCCTACAGTTTTATATACGGAGCCATGTATTACCCTACAGTTTTATATTCCGAGCCATGTATTACCATATAGTTTTATATACTGAGCCATGTATTACATTACAGTTTTATATACTGAGCCATGCATTGCCCTACAGTTTTATATACTGAGCCATGTAATACCCTAAAGTTTTCTATACTTAGCTAGTTATTACTCTACAGCAATTTCATATAACGAGTTGTTTATTTCTCCAGTTTTGTATACTGAGTACATATTACCCTATGGTTTTATACAATGAGCCATATATCTGTAGGTATCAGCAACATCCTCATCGACAGAAGATTAAGAAAATGTGCAAGTTTTGAAGTCGCAAAATCTACGTCAAAGGTAGATGGCTAGAGTGATCATAGATTAGTTATAAGCAAAGTACATACAAAGTTAAGGGCTGGACAAATATCAACCAGAAACATTAAATTAGATATGTGTACCCTTGAAGAATAGGAAGGAGATAAATGACACATTCGACAAATAAATAAAGAACAGATTTTATACAATAATCTAGAAATTATATTTCAAGTTGTTAATGATCAATGGGAAATACTGAAGAACTGCATCGTACATGCTGCATACATGACTGTCCCTAAACAAAAGATGATAGACCCTAGGAAATGGATGACTCAAGATATATTTAAAGTAATGCAAAAATAAGAAGAAACAACGAAAACAATTATGAAAAACATGAAGAGATTCAACGAAAGTTATGCACAGAGGCAAAAAAGCATGGCTTGGAGACAAGTGCAGAGAAATATGTTGCCTTGCATATTCCGCTGTGTCTGTCAGGAGCACACAACAGAGTTAAAATCATAGGAAGTGAATAGATTAATCATATTTGTTATTATTGCAGCCAATTGCAACGAGAAACAGAGTATTGAAGTACTACATAGAACTTGTACTTTTGTATGGATGTGAAACGTGGAAATGAGCAGACAAGCTGAAAAATATCTAATAGCAGTGGAAATGTGGTTTCCGAGGAAAATGCAAAGAATACCATGGACAGACAGGACAACTAATTAGCAAGTCCTACAAGAAACAAATGAAAACCATAAACTGATTGGAAAAATTAAGACACAGACAGTCAAAATTTTTGGGCACGTTATCTGAAGAAATAAACTAGAGCAGTGGTTCTCAACCTTTTTTGGCCCGTGCCCCCCTTCACCATATTTTTAGGACACCATTCCCCCCCTAACCATATTTTTAGAACGTCATTCCCCCCCCCCCTTTCGTATTTCCTCTCTAAAAATTTCCCCCTGCCCCTACACAGTATATGTAATAATTGAAGCTAAATTTAATAGCACATACTAAAACAAATCTATACATCTACATAAAACGTGATTTGCGGATCTATTTACGATATAAAATGAATTTCAGAAGGGTGATACGTACAGAACTGTAAAGTATGAAGGGAAAAACAATATCACGTAATCGGTTCTTGTATTAACGCAATCTAGAAATAATCTTAATTCCCCCCTGGAAACCCTACACCCCCCCCCCCCCCCCGGGGGGGGGGGCCCCCCACCGGTTGAGAACCACTGAACTAGAGGATTGGTGACAACTGACAAGATTGAGGGGGAAAGAACAAAAGATCCTAGACCAGTTGCTAACCAAGGGTTAGGGCTGGTCTGCCCTGCCATGACATTCAGACTTTAGGTTGCTTTTCCTCGCACTAGGATAAGGCTTGTACCCTCCCAATTGCGCTCCTCCGCCTGAAGCCGTTGGCACAATGTGGGGGTGTCTGGTTTGGTAAGCGTCGCCCAACATTCGGCGCTAACAGAAGCAGATAGTACCGTCTACTGTTATACGGTAGCACAGTCACATCTAACTAAGACCTGACACAAAACGAACTGAATTACTGCATAAATTATTTAGCAGAATCTGAGAAACCAAACAAATGCCAGTAGACTGGAGAGAAGGATATATGGCAAAGTTGTCAAAGAAATGGGACCAACAAGAGTGAAAAAATTACACAGGAATAATGTTGTTAGCTCCCGGGAAAGTATTAAGGAGGATCATTCTGGAGATTCTTAGAGATGCCATAAACAAATAATGAATGGATGAACAGGTAGAGTTTCAACCAAACAGATCTTGCACTGACCAGATAGCCATTATAATAGAGCAAAGCAGTAAACTAAACACACCACTCTATTTTGGATTTGTGGATTATGAAACGGCCATTTGACAGCATTGACAAGGAATCATTTTGGAAACCGATGAGGCACTTTGGTATAGATCCCACAGAAAATCTTTAACTTAATAAGGGCAAAATATAAAGACACGAAATGAGTTCTTTCCAAGGGAAAACTAACAGATACATTTGAAATAAAGAACAAGTATGCGAGAGGGATGCCTTCTGCCACCTTTATTATTGACTATAAATTACATTATGAAGACAGCAATAACTAATGCCAGAAAAGGAATTCAATGGGCTCTGATAGAAAAGCTAGGTGATATAGATTTTGTTAACAATGTCCAATCTCACACATGACATCAAATGCAAGATAAACTAAATACACTTGATGGGAGGCCACAATAGTTAGGTCTAAACATTCGTGGAAAGACATAATTAGAATAAAATAAATGTGGAATCAAAACCTTTTACATTACAATGTAGACAGACATGGAAATTCAGTCAGTGATATCAAAATAAGAATATAGCATTAAGAAATTTGTGGAATACAAATAAAAATATTAAAACGTAGTAACAAACTTAGAATGTTTATCTCTAATGTTAAACCAGTACTGCAGTATGTATCAGAAGCATGAAGAATGATTAAACCAATCACAAATAAACTATGTACAATCATTCATTAACTGGTGCCTTTGCAGAATTAAGAACTAAAATGAAATGATATGACAGAATCACTGTTATCCAGGAAGGTTAACCCGGTCAACAAACACCCGCAGAAGTCGGATGTGTCGGCCTAACGGTGCAAGAACGCAGTTCTGCTGTTAACAGGCACAACGCAACTACCTCCGAGTGAGAGTGGAATGTCCTTTGAAACACCCTGGAAGTTTAACCCGGTCAACAAACACCTACAGAAGTCAGATGTGTCAGTCTAATGGCGCAAGAACGCAGCTCTGCTGTAAACAGGCCAGTGCAATCATGTCCGAAAAAACTCTCTGGATGAACGCAGAAGAAGAAGAATCACTGTTATGGAGCTTAGGAAAAGAACTAGACCGATTGCAGAGAATCACAAGAGGTGAGAGGCTGAGTGGCCTCAAGGTATGATGTCCGCCTCGAGTGCTGGAGGTCCCAGGTTCAAGCCCCGGTGAGAGCCGGGATTTTTCACGTGGACTTCTAGTAACAAAATTTCCCCTGGTCTCTGGGTAGTGAATTTGGACGCCCACGTGTATTGTTATGCACGTACAACATCCATTGGCATTTGGAAATCAAAAACCTAACGGCGCTGCCCGGGCAAAATTTTGAGTTAAATATCTACCCAAAGTGTTTCAGGATCCTGGTCTGTGCTACGGAGTTTGTGCACTGAGCTGAGATTCTCCGGACTCAGGCTTGAGTAAGGAGTAGAATGGAGCACTTATGGGTTACACCCATGTGCCGTGATGTTGATCTATCGACTAAATAAACTAAACTAAACAAGAGGTGAGAGAAAGTTTCTGGCAGTGGATAGGGCACATCTAGAGAAAATCTGATCACAGTATAGTCAGAATGTACTCTCTTTGGAATTCATACGGAAAAGAAAATAGAGGGAGAGACATAAAACCAAATAGAAAATATCATAGAGATGAGATGTATACTATAGGGAAGACATAGAGGGAGCTGCAGGATACAGCACAGGATAAAACAGTTTGGTGAGCTGGCTGAGGGATAAAGGGCAACAAAATAAGGACAAAACCACATTATGAATATCACTTCCATGCTCCATCTCAGAATATAGATATCTTACTTTGCGCTGGGAAATAAATAAAATTCTGTGAGAAAGAGAGCTGATCAAGTCCATAGCAAAAAGCTATGATTTAGTATATGTGAAATTCGTAACACATCAAACCAATGCAAAGATCCCACAAAGCTGCGCTAGCATGAGAACTGGTGCACACTTTCACTCCTAGTGTACATATTATTGTCCAGTACACAAGAAGACATACAATGACAATACTCAGATGAAAGTTAAATATAGGCTTGCACACAACATTAAAGCTTGTGTCTAGGTGTGCACACAACATTAAAGCTTGTATCTAGGTGTGCACACAACATTAAAGCTTGTATCTAGGTGTGCACACAACATTAAAGCTTGTATCTAGGCTTGCACACAACATTAAAGCTTGTGTCTAGGCTTGCACACAACATTAATTAGCTTGTATCTAGGCTTGCACACAACATTAAAGCTTGTATCTAGGTTTGCACACAACATTAAAGCTTGTTCTAGGTGTGCACACAACATTAAAGCTTGTGTCTAGGCTTGCACACAACATTAAAGCTTGTATCTAGGTGTGCACACAACATTAAAGCTTGTATCTAGGTGTGCACACAACATTAAAGCTTGTATCTAGGTGTGCACACAACATTAAAGCTTGTGTCTAGGCTTGCACACAACATTAAAGCTTGTATCTAGGTGTGCACACAACATTAAAGCTTGTATCTAGGTGTGCACACAACATTAAAGCTTGTATCTAGGCGTGCACACAACATTAAAGCTTGTATCTAGGCGTGCACACAACATTAAAGCTTGTATCTAGGTGTGCACACAACATTAAAGCTTGTATCTAGGTGTGCACACAACATTAAAGCTTTATCTAGGTGTGCACACAACATTAAAGCTTGTATCTAGGTGTGCACACAACATTAAAGCTTGTATCTAGGCGTGCACACAACATTAAAGCTTGTATCTAGGCGTGCACACAACATTAAAGCTTGTATCTAGGCTTGCACACAACATTAAAGCTTGTGTCTAGGCTTGCACACAACATTAAAGCTTGCATCTAATGACAGACCTCTTCTCACAACAACCACATAACTAGCCAGGGAAACAGTGGAAATAACAACTGCCTCTCAGTACACATAAAGGTAAGTAAGTAATGGACCCTTCTACATGCCTTAAGGTGCATTGGGCACATATTTATATAGAACAGTGGTTCTCAACCTTTTTAAACCCATGCACCCTTTCACCATATGTCAAGATGTCATTCCCCTCTTTCCAGTGAACAAAAGAAGAATTCCCCCCCCCCCCTTTCCAAAATTGACAGCCTCAAATGATGCATTTTTTATATTCACAATATTTTATTAACACTAAATTAATCATATTACAATAAACAAACACTTAAAACGTCAAAGAATTGTCACTTAATACATGACACCAGAATGCCAGAAAATGTTGCTTCATTAAACAAAACGCTCTATAGAAAACCAGGATATTGTGCCCGAAGCCATTTTGAGTCTGCCAATCTGTGGTCTTAATTCCCCCCCCCCCCCACACCCTAAAATTCTCCCCTTGGGGAGAATTCCCCACTGGTTGAGAACCACTGATATAGACCAATCTGCACTTGGTGGGGGGATGTGGTCAGCATCATGCTGGCAGAAGGAAAACAAATTGCCCCAAAGCAGGAACCTGAGATGGGTCTCTAAGTGTTGGGACCATTGCATGCTGCAGACGTGAATGCATGATGGAATAAGTGACCAGTCTTGTCCTCTCTTAGTGAATGGCAAGTGCAGGCATCGAACCAACGTTCTACCATGGTCATGGTCAGTGCAACCTCCTAACGGTGCCGCCAACACTCCCCAGTACATGGTGCAGGTTTAATTATCAGTTGGGATGAGTTTTATTATTTTAGCGTTAGTAAATTCCTTCTTGTGAGCTGGATACTCCAGGAAGGAAAGCTGCAAACATATTGGTCACCTGAACTCATGACCATTAGACCTAGTTGTAATGAGAATACACGATACAAATTAGTTGACCTCCTTTACAGCATACTCTGTTAACACACCAGTACTGGTGAACAAGTTGTTTCATCCAGTATTTAATTTCAAGCCTTGTTAAATGTAACAGGATTTCTTCCTCCATACATGACCCACTACAAGCAAGAATCGGTGGTGGATTTACATTATGGATGCACTGAAGCTGAGTAAACTCCATGTTATCAATGGAGAAGGCACATAATGACATGAAAATCAAGTATTGTACAGCATGAAGGTATCTAGTGAGTGAGAGGCAGGTAGTTTTGGCATTTACAGGACATTGCAATCAACCCCAGCATGTACTGGCTGTGTGTGATTTTCTGGGAAATTTTATGCTCAGTAGTTATCCCCTCAATGGAGGATAAAGGCTGAAAGAAGAAGCTTGCCACTGCTTTCTGAATGATCAATACTACACCATTGTGAAAATTTGCTTCCAAATCACCTGTGACCGACTTTAAACCCAGTACGTCAGGATTGTGAAACTTCATTACTACCCCTAAGGAAACAAGAGGTGCAGTATCTATGTATGATACAATGCTATCCTATACAGCCATAATGAAACAAGTAAATCTAGCTGTATAACAAGCCAGCGTTCTACTTTGTCTTCTTCTACTGCTAACGATCACCTCCCACCGGGCCACAGATCCCCAAACAAATCATGCAAAGTCATTTGAAGACTTGTTCATAATTGGTTGGAACTTACAGCTAAAACTGTCTATGGGATGAGGCAGCCAGTGTCATGCCAATCCACCTTTGACTTCCTCATGACCTGCATGGCAGATTACAGTGTTATTACTGTGTCCTTTCAATCATGGGGCCTGGTAACACTTGGACATTGTATTATACATATATCAAACTGGTTCATGTAAACAACTAAGTAACTGCCTGCTGGCATATGTAGCTTGGGGGAAGTGAATGAAGTTTGACAATACCACTTACTGGGTTTTTAATTAGTTATAGGCGATTTGGTAGCAGATGGTATGAGAGTCTGGTGATGAGAAAGCAATGGCAAACTACTGAATATAAAACTACCCAGAAAATCGCCATCAAACTATCATCTGCTGCCTCTAGTACCTTGCAGTGTAGGACAGGGGGGGTTTTGAGCCTCAGGAATTGAGGCTGCCTGGCTAGTGCAGTCTCCACATACTGTGCAGATTAGGGTTTTCTTTTTTGTCCCCATCAGAAAAAAAATCCACACCTTACCAAGGATTCGAACCCGGGTCTCCCGAAGCATTCTTGGCATTCTTAGCCACTTGGCCAGCTGCTCCTCACTAGAAAATCACTAACAGCCAAAAAAACGCTGGGGTTGATAGTGATGCCATGTAAAGGACATGCAACTTAACTTTTAACTGCCTACAACTCAAACAATGCTAGATTCAAGCCCAGTAATTTTACAAAACAAGTCACCCATTGTTACTTTCCACTTCCAACCCCCAACTCTGACCCTAGTATTATGGGTCGGATATCTAAGATTCTTAAATAAGAGCAACAAGGAAACAAATTAATTGTAATTTGTAAGATTCCTGGTCAGTGGAAATCATAAAGAAGAAAACATGTAAATGACTTACACACCTTGAGGTGTACTGGGTACTGGTGTTAGCCACATATTTTTTATACGAGGGCAAGTTAATAAGTAAGTCACAAATGGCTGTAGAAAAATAACTACACATGATAACAACTTGAAACCAGTTTATTTTTATATATACATTGTCCCTTTATTTCTTAACATAATTTCCACCAACACTGATGCACTTATCCCATCGTTTTATCAGTCCTCCCAAACCGGCTGCATAGAACTGCGTGTTATGTTTTCGTTTACCGGCCATCCCACAGAACTGTGTGACTTACTTATTGACTCGCCCTCGTAACTTTTTCTACTCAGCTATGCACCGCTTTACAGAACAAACATTTGTCAGCATAAACACTGACAACCCACCTTGGCAGGAGACATTTTTGAATGACGCCGAAGTTGAATGTGAAGTGAAAACGTGGTTTAGAAAACAGAGCATGTAGTTCTATGCAGCGGGTTTGGCAGGACTGATATAACGATGGGATAAGTACATCAATGTTGGTGGAAATAATGTTGAGAATAAGGGAACAATGTATGTATAAAAATAAACTGGTTTCAAGTTGTTATCATGTGTAGTTATTTTTCTACAGCCATTTGTGACTTACTTATCAAAGTACCCCCGTAGACCAATCAATACGCAATGGCTGATGTGGTCAGTATCACCCAAGCCACTTTTACTTCTCAGGACATTTCCTGGTACCCATTTTGAGTCGTCCACTGGTCAATTTTAACAAATCCATTTCAATGGGCCTTTGAGAAATTACCACTGGGCCGAGACGAAGGCATAAATCATAAAGCGGTAGGCTGTAAGTGGCTGTTGCCATTTCATTATTGTTTTTATTAATTAGAAAAATTACCTACAATAGAAACATAGCTTGTAAATCTCTTATACAGATGTTGGAGGCAAGGAAATACTACACACTGATTTCCCATGAATAACTTAAAGGTCAGTGATAAAACTAGGTTTATGATAAAGCAGTATTTTTTAAAAGAAAGTTGATCTGTTACTATAAAGCATTGAGGAGAAACAGTTTAGGAGTGTGTTTCATACACAGTGCCAGATTGAAACATAAGCTAACTAAACTACAGATTAGGGCCTCAGAATTCACAGGTACATTAACCATTCTCAGAATATTATTTCACAACATAATTCAAGGCTTTAGTTTGGGAAAACGTGAAAGAAAATGTGTCTAGTTGTAAGGTCAATCTGGTTCAGATATACAGTAAAGAGAGAATCTTTTGGGAACATGCATCTTTCCTATGGTAAACATACAGATGTCAGCCATAGAACCTTTCACAATCATTAAAGAAGAGCTGTTGAGCTTAAATATTACAGAAAAGTTCTTTGTATGTTGTGAACCAAGAAGACAAAAAATATTGCAAAATAACTGATTGATTGATTGATTTAGGAACCGACATCACAGCTTTCGGGGCATTTCCATCCGTCCCCATCCTCAGCACCCAGCGAAGAGTTCCAACACTAATAGAAAAAATATTACTAAATCTGAACATCAAAGACAACTGGCTCATAAGCAGCAGCATCTCTCAGAAACTAAAATACTCAGTACAAATTAAACATACCAGGGGCTTGGGGAGAATGGTGAGGGTAGGTGTGGTTCTTGGATTAAATGCAGGACATGGCAGACAGTATCTGAGACAGTTTGGAAATAGGCAGGGAAAATGGCAAGCGATCGAGAAACTTTTCGAGAAAATATATATATCTCGAGTACATAAAAACTATTTCATACATGTATATCAATATTTATTAATGAGCCATACCCAAAATATATATATAGTTTAAGGCCACAAGGCTAAATTAGCGGTTAGCGCTTTAGACACATACCAAGACAGGATTCAGCTAAGTAACCTCTGTATTTTCTATGTAGTGATTATTTTATTAGTTTTGTGTCTGTGTTGTTTTGTTCTGTGCTGACGAAGGCTTTGGCTGCAACGGTCATTTTGTTTCTTGTAATAGTTTTCTAGTAAAACTCACAATCTACTTATCGTATTTTGGTAATTCATTCGTTTTTTAAGCTTTACTGCAGTTCCCCTTATTCTTATCAACCAAGGCTAAATTAGCACTTTGGCTGTCCGTACAGAGTGATAATATAGAAATAACTTAATTACTAACAGAAACAAAACATCACAGAAATAAGTTTTAGGTATTGATTAGCATTCAAGTAAAGGAAAGAAGTAGAAATCAAGGGACACAGACAATATAGAGATTGACAGGCATAGCCACCTCAGGTTTCAAACCTGTACACAAGTAAAAATATTATATATGCAATGTTACACTACTTAGTATGGGGTGGTAGAAGTGATGTGCTAATCACAAATTCACTAACAAACACAACTTGCACTTCAGGAAATTTGGACGGTGTAAAGGACACTGTAAAGTTATCTGATAATTCAAATGTGTACAGTCCTGTGTGTGTTCTTGTTGTTAAGAGTTGTTTTAGAAAACTTATGTTCCTGTTCTGCTGATGCTTTGATAATTTTTAATATGGTAAAATATCGCGGTCGTCTAAGTAAAATTTAACATTCTTATCGCCACTAATATATAACAGTGCAGAAGAATGTCAGTGTATGGTGTGAAATTGTAGGTATCAAAAGACTCAAAACAGAAAAAAATAAGCAACGAATGGCAATTAATTTTAAAATTTAAACCTGCCGTACACGCACAATCAATGAATGTAAAACAAAACTGTCGAATAGATAAATTTAGAATAAACATGCATTACTGGGAAAGATGTTGATACTAGTTCCAACTTTAAAAAAAAAAAACAGACAACAACAAGGAAAGAAAACTACTCGAAGAACTTTCATGCACGCCATGGGGGGATTAGATTCCATTCATTTGTAAAGTATAAATAAAGAAAGTAAACCCGTAACCGTAAATCAAACAGCAATTCAAATTCATTCCATTCGTAGCAATAAAGTTACTAACCACAAACAATTACTGAATTAGCGATCTTATTTTAAACTGCAAGTCCTAGTTGTGAAACAGAATTAATACCGTGCGTTGTGTATAAAAACGCCGGATAAAGTTGGTTGTTAGTTCAGAGCCGAACACATTCTTCTCTGGAAGAAAAGGAATTTTTAAAAACCCTGCAACAAACAAGTGCGTCCACGACTGTAGAAGACGAGATAGCGATGGACTTATAGATTTCACCTGAGTGGAGGAATGCAGCCGAAGTTATGGTGTCAAACACAATAGAAAGTTTATAAAAGTGACTAGGGTACTCACCGAAGTGTTTAGTTAACTTTTCATGGTGTAATCCTAATGTAAGCGGTCCGACAAAAAGTCGAGAAGTGACTTTAGAGCAGAAGTCATTGATGCTTAATTCAAAGATGGCGGTGAAAGACGACTCTTCCCGGAAAATGCCGAGCAGATAGGCGATGTAGGCGAGCGTTACCGGAGACTGTCGAACAGGTTCTTTCAAGGTAAACCCGACAAGCGGTGTAGCTGGTACCTAGAACCCCACCAAAATACGACTCCGGAGGGGTTAGTTGAAGGTGAGGTGCGCGGGAGGGAACCAAAGGGGTAAAGTAAGAAAAGGCGGATGGGTTAGTGAGAGTAATCAAGAGTGATGTTTGTGGGTTGAGGTTGGTATACTAAGCCTGCGTGCCTCAAGTGGCACTTTAGGGCTCAATGTTGGACTAGGTGTCTACTGTCTTGAGAATACGACCGCCACCTGAGGTAGTCTTGTACATGTGAATGTATGGGGGTAACCAACAGATAGTTAATAAATAGCCAAATGCGTAAGAGCGGTTGCCAAACGATGAAAGTAGTTCCTAGATCACTCTTTAACGAGGATGTGTGTGGGTTTTTGTCTTTTTTTTTTAAAGCAGGAAATGTCGTGGGAAATAAACGCGGCCGGCACCTGTGTGCTGACTTTGCCCAAAAGTAACGCAAAGAATGTGTTGTTGTTGTTTGTCCATCAAGAATGATGATGACCATTCATTTCATCCAGTGGGATTGAAGGTATGGAGCCGAATAGCCAAGCATGCACGCCGTAAGAAGAGGCGACTAAGAAGAGTTGGCCTGAGACTGGCTACTTCAATAGGCCTACACAGAAAACTTTAGCTGCACAATCCAACAATGATGAAGAGATGCAGCGAAATGTGCCAGGTCTTCGTTATTCACATTCACTACGGGAAAATATTGTTTTGAATGATTAAGTTTTCAAAGGACTTGAAGTAGGTAGGTTGTAAGCCAATAGTCCATTGTGAGATGAAAAAAAAAGAAAGAACAACGACAGCAACAACATTAACAACAACAACAACGTTTCTGGCATCTACCCATACATTTCAAATGTGTGCCATGTCATGTTTATTAATTTTCTGAGACGGAACTGATCACTTTACCTCATTAATAGTGTGGCTGTCTAATAACACTGCCCAACCCTCCGGCATTGTAAGTCGTAGGATTACCTTGACCTTCATCAAAACGTAGCTTGTTAACGTGGGAAAGTAAAATTAAGGCAGTAAATTATCCTTTTCACGTCATGAGGAAATATTAAGTATATGGTGCTATCTTTGTACTTGTAATTTTAGACCATTTGGCACTCAATGGGTGCAGTGGTCAAAAGTACGACCATCTTTCTTCTTCTTCTTCTTCTTCTTCTTCTTCTTCTTCTTCTTCTTCTTCTTCTTCTTCTTCTTCTTGGCATACAAACCTTTCCCAGTGCTATAAAAGCTCTTCAATTGGCTAATGAATATATAGGTCTAGAATGTATGCCCAAACTCACATGAAAGCTTCTCGTGCTTTTCCTTTTATTATTTTAATATATAAATGCTTCTTCTTCTTGGCATACAAACCTTTCCCAGTGCTATAAAAGCTCTTCAATTGGCTAATGAATATATAGGTCTAGAATGTATGCCCAAACTCACATGAAAGCTTCTCGTGCTTTTCCTTTTATTATTTTAATATATAAATGCTAACATCAAATAGGGCTTTACACTAGCTTATTCTATTTCGGTTATTGTTTCATTTACTTTATTCCTGTTGTTGTCGTATTTGCGCTACTCCTGTTGTTACTTTAATTTACTTTATTCTTGTTATTACTTTAATGTACTATATTTATGTTGGGAGTCTCTGTGGCGAAGTGGTCAAGCCGTTTGACTCGTGCTCCGAAGGTTGTGGGTTCGATTCCGGGCCGCACCCATTGGTTTACGAGTTAACGACGCTTTGTGCGACGCTTTCCGCGCTGCGGAAAGAGACCGAGCCATATGGGATAAAACCCGGTGCAATGAAGTCGACCCTGTCGACTTTTAAGCGACTATATTTATGTTGTTACTTTAATTTTGTCTATTCCCTTTTGTTACTTTAATTTAGTCTATTCCGTCTGTTGCTTTACTGATTAAGTATATAAATGTGAACTGCTATTATAGTCTATAAATGCGGATTGCATAATGAGGATTAACATTATCCTTATTGCATTGCTTTATTATACTTTAAGATATGCAATGTGTATGTGTGGCATATTTTCCCATTTTTGTGTGTATGCTCATGACAGTTGTCAATGTATGTATGTGAAAGTGTGGGAGTCTGTGTTTATTGATCTGAGTGACTGTGTGAAGCGAAGTGAGTATGCATGCGTGATTTTATGTATGTTTGAATATATATGGGCATGAGAGAGCGAGAGCGCGCGCGCGCGCGCGCGCGAGAGAGAGAGAGAGAGAGAGAGAGAGAGAGAGAGAGAGAGAGAGAGAGAGTATGATTGCTTGAATTATTTAGTGTTTGTGATTTAGAGTGGATATATGTGTGAGTATTTAAAGAAGTGTGTGTGTGTGTATGTGAGTATGTGATTGTGTGGATGTGCGACTGTGTGAGTATTTGCGTGTGTGAATGTGTGTATGTTTCGATTGTCTGTGTATGGGAAGAAGTGTAGTGTGTGCCTTGCTGTATGCATGCACGAGGATATATGAGCGTGAAAGAGTGTGTGAGTGAGTGAGTGTGTGTGTGTGTGTGTGTGTGTGTGAGTGAGTGAGTGTGTGTGAGTGACAACTTTTGTTAGTGAGTTTATGATTGTGAGAAAGTATATGTTTATGCGAGGGAGTGTGTATTTGTGCGTTATCGAATATGTGCATAACTGTGAGAGCGTGTCCAACAAACTGAGGATAGGCGGAACAGGCATAAAATGCAGTCTCTTACTGCGGGACCTGCCTCGTCTCACAGATGCGGAAACTGTCACAGGGATTGTCATTCTCGCATTAGACTATACAGTCACCAGCGGTGCTGCCAGGCACCTCCCCAGCGGCACAACTCTATAGTCCTTCAGGGCTGAAAGAGGCCTACTGGTGGCTACTACTACTAGTTGGGTAAATGATGTATGTATGTCTGTCTCATAACATGGTAATATGCCATGTTACAACATATACAATATACAACATTCATTTGACAATGTTTTTGTTTCTATGTAAATGTAACATGCACAATGATGAACGAAAGATAAGTGATTGGAAGGACCTAATGTAAGACCGGATTGCGTGCCTAATTTGTGACCCTTTGAAAATAAAGTTCGTTCGTTAGTTCGTTCGATTGCTTTTCTAGTCTATACAGTTGAATAGCTACTCTAATGAATCGGTTGGACATAAACGTTGACTTCTCGTACAGAAAGCAATGGCAAACTACTGAAAGTAAAACTGCCTAAAAAAAAAAAAACTGGAGTTAGGGTTGATACCAACGTCCTGCAAAGAACTTTCAACATTTAAAAATAACTGTAATTGTTTATCAGTTTCCAGCCGGCAGTAAAGCAATGATTGGGCAAATCAGTGTTGTTTGTCCCGGATAACTTCCATTAGCACAGTTATCTCCATGCATGCCACGAGAATCACTAGAGCTGCCAATATTCAGACAAGCAGAGAAACATCTAATGGCAGTGGAGATATAGTTTCTGAGGACAGAAAAGCAATGAGAAAGTCCTTAAAGAAATACGGGAAAATCGTGAATTGATTACAGAAAGTCGTAGATAGTCAAGATGTTTTGGGTACGTTATGTTTATACTTAACTTGAAAACTTGGTGACAACTAGCAAAATTGATGGGGCAATTAGACAGAGGAAAGCAAAGAGACAAATATACAGATGGTTTGATCACATGGTGCATTAAAGCAAGAACAGAGACCCAATCCAAGACTGGTAATCGTGTGAAATTGCCAACCATTGACGCCAAGCTTAACGATATGGCTCGTGTTGATGATGATGATGACAAATATTTGTATGTATTTCTTATTCTTCATGCTTTGCGCTGTATTCCTTTATTGGGACATAATCCCCCAGTTAACTCACGCCAAGCAGTACTATCCTTTGCCATCTCCTGCAGCTCCCACCATGTCCTCCCCATATAATTCACGTCTGTCTTTGACTCTCTTCTCCGTGTGTTTTTAGGCTTGCCACTATTTCTTTCTCCTTGAGGGTTTCAGAGAAGAGAGTGTCTAGTTATACTTAGTATCTTCAGGTATTCTCAGCGTCAGTTTTATCCAGCGCTGACGTCTAATCCTCACTTTTTGAGTCACATGAATTTAGTTATCTATATGAGCTCCATGTTGGTGATTCTGTTATACCACTTTATTCTGGGCAGGTACCAGCCAATGAAAGCTTGTAATTTATTAATAATTCATTGAGTTCTCCGTGTCTTTCATTCATACAGTAGTCGTGAGTTAACGTTACAATTGCATGCTCTAAGTTTGGTGCTAAGTTTATTTCCTTTGACTTCTACAAATTTCCTAGTTCTAGGAAAGCTGAACTTGCTTTTTGTATTCTTATTTTAATATCTCTATCTGTCCCCCATTTTTGTCTACACACCCCCCCCCCCTAATAGGTGTATGATTCCACCTCTTGGAGTGAGACTTCACTAAAGGAAATTATGTTGTTAATTACTTGGTTTAACCTCATTATCTTTGTCTTTCCTCTGTGCATTTTTAGACGCAACTGTTATGACCTCTCCTCAAGCATAATTAGTTTATCCCGCATCTGATTACGTATGTGTGTGACTGGAGTACAGTGTCGAAGTACGACAGGCGTGCCTTTTACCTTATATTACTCTGACTGGCTATAGTCTGGGTTATGAAGGCAGATATGGAATTCAATGAGCCCTAAAAAAGTAATGTGATTCTTAGGAATTGGCCTACGACCATTGTCTTCCTGCCACACTCACCAAAGTAAACTAAACACACTTGATGGCAGGTCATAACAATTAGGTTTCAGAAATAATAAGGGAATGACTATACAATGATGATGATATTAAACAGAGTAAAACACTCAATCTCCCTTACGAAACCTTACTTCGAGCTCATACACTTTTCTCTTATGAAACCTTACTTCCAGAGACAGGCTCATAGACTTCTCCCTTATGAAACCTTACTTCCAGAGACAGGCTCATAGACTTCTCCCTTATGAAACCTTACTTTCAGAGATGGGCTCATAGACTTCTCCCTTATGAAACCTTACTTCCAGAGACAGGCTCATAGACTTCTCCCTTATGAAACCTTACTTCCAGAGATGGGCTCATACACTTCTCCCTTATGAAACCTTACTTCCAGAGACAGGCTCACACACTTCTCCCTTATGAAATCTTACTTCCAGAGACTGGCTCATATACTTCTCCCTTATGAAACCTTACTTCCAGAGACAGGCTCATACACTTCTCCCTTATGAAACCTTACTTTCAGAGATGGGCTCATATACTTCTCCCTTATGAAACCTTACTTACAGAGACAGGCTCATACACTTCTCCCTTATGAAACCTTACTTTCAGAGATGGGCTCATAGACTTCTCCCTTATGAAACCTTACTTCCAGAGACAGGCTCATAGACTTCTCCCTTATGAAACCTTACTTCCAGAGACAGGCTCATAGACTTCTCCCTTATGAAACCTTACTTCCAGAGATGGGCTCATAGACTTCTCCCTTATGAAACCTTACTTCCAGAGACAGGCTCATAGACTTCTCCCTTATGAAACCTTACTTCCAGAGACAGGCTCATAGACTTCTCCCTTATGAAACCTTACTTCCAGAGACAGGCTCATAGACTTCTCCCTTATGAAACCTTACTTCCAGAGACTGGCTCGTACACTTATTTAGGTAGCAATATAGAAACAGTTGGAGGTCAGCATGGATGAATAAATAAGAGCGCCCGTTCTTAAACGTCTGGTGTGCTGATGTCGAGATAGCGGGTTCAACCCCTACATCGGTGAGTTGGACTAAAATGTTGACTTTTCGTCCTTGATTTTGGGACGTAAATTGCAAGAACCTCAGAAGTCGGGGTGTATTTGCCTGATGGCAATGGACACTGCTAATAGGGAAAGCTAGCCCACAAGCAAACATCAGCATCGCGTGGACTACGCTGGTGTTCAAAGCCAGAGAACAAAAACAAAAAGACAAAGATGAAGGAACAGACATAGCTATTAACATAAGATTACAAAAGGCAAAAGAAGCGTTCTTAGCATTAAGAAATGTGTGCAAGTCAAAAGATATTAATTTGGTACCAAACTTAGAATATTAACTCAAATGTTGAATCTGTAATGTTATATGCATCGGAACGATGGAGTACAAGTAAACATTAATAATTAACTACGAGCATCCACCATCTAGGATTTACGCAGAATAGTGGGACTAATATGGTATGGGCATTAAAAGTTAATTGCATGTCCTTTACAGGACGCCGTAGTCAGCCCCATAATAGTTTGGCTGTTTGTGATTTAAATATTGAGACAACACACTACTGGCAACGCTGATCGTATTCTGATATGAACCTAAGGCCTATCCACGTCAATATGGAAGCACTATACTCGAGTTTCGCTCTCGTTTGAGCTCGTCAGTAGTGCATATCCCTGACCGGATCCGGAAACAAGCCCCGGATCACTGGCGTGTGAAGCGGGTGTGTAACCACGCGGCACACGCTGGACACAGCCAAATTATCATAACAGAATACTACAACGTCACCCATCGTAGGCTATGCTCAAGATTGCCCAATCGCTGCGACTGACGTCCGTCAATCTATGTGGACCCGAACGATCAGGACTTCTCACTGGCAAGGAACACCAGGCCTCCTAAAATCCAGTGAGCAATAATCAAATTGATTATTTGGTTGTTTCGGGATTTGTCAGGGGTATGCACTACTGACGAGCTCAAACAAGAGCGAAACTCGAGTATAGTGCTTCCATATTGACGTGGATAGGTCTTAGGTTCATACCAGAATACGATCAGCGTTGCCAGTAGTGTGTTGTGCTCAATATTTAAATTTCAAATCCCGAAACAACCAAATAATCTATTTGTGATTTCTTCGCAGGTTTACGTTCAGTAGTTTGCCATTGCTTTCTGAACAACCGACACTCATACCATTGAATGTAAGCCAATGCTAGGCGGTCTGCTGCCAAATAACCCGCAGCTGTGTTTCGAACGCGGCTTGCAAGATTACGCCGCTGAGCCGGTTATACGATAGCGCGGTCATATCTGACTAAGACCTGACAATGAATTAGGGTAGTATTAATGTGGCAAAGATTGTGATTCTTTACCATTACCACCCGATGAGAAATAATATGTGCAGAAACGTAGACACGGGTGCAACAAGGTCAGCCGAAACGCTGGGCAGATCAATAGTATAATTGAGTGTGAGTGCGCGCTCGTGTGTATGATGGTACGCTTTAGTGATTCACAAAACGTAATTCCATTTTCTTGGAAGCAGCGGGAGAGATTACCAACAAAACACTTGTTTCTTAATGGATGTCTCTCCGTATTATACAACAATAAGCGCGTTTACATTTCACATCCACATTCACGTGTACAACGCAAAGAAAAGTGGGGATGCTTGAAGGCCCCGACATCGCCCGGTCAAATTTGCCTGAGACGATTAGGACATAACCCGATTAAAGCAAATAAACAGTTTTGACAATAGATGTTATAAATCTAGGGCAAATCCGCCAGGAGCGTGTGAAAGGATAGTCACCTGCCAAGAAGCAGATAGAACTTCAGACTGTCTTATCAATAAATGTGTGTAATGTCCGTTTAGCAAGCTCAATTGGAGACCAGGGTGGCGACCGAATAACCTTCTTATCAATGTAGGAAGCCTTGGCGGTTGCATGTGTTTAGTAATTAGACCAGCCAGGCAAGTAGGAGGCGAGACTGATCTTTCCACAGACACAGATAGGCAATCCAACAATGCAATGCGGTAATAATACGATAACCCATGTTTATAGCTATTCTCCAAGGGACTGATTGCACCCTGGAGAATTCAGTTCTCACCGGAGCACTAGGTTTACAGTATCACGGTAACGAGGAGCTGTGTGGACAAGACGTGGAGAAGGCCATCTTAGCTGATCCCAAGGCAGAAGCCTCATGCCGAGGCCTGTCATTAGTAACATTTCTTGAGTTACTATTTTGTCACATTCGTACGTTGATGTAAAACTATGTTATTGTTTACATCATTTCATGCGAAGAATTTTTCACAACACCACGTAGTGTATATGAAGGTCATTGTTTTCTTAAACTCTTAAACCACTAGTTCACTATTATCATAACACAAACCATCAAATGATCATAGTATTCGATTCTTATCTATTGGTCCGCCAAGAAGATCTGAAAAGCTAATAAAAGCAGTAGTAGTTTGTTTAACTCATAGCCCTATCAACATATTTTTCATGTGTATGTAATTGTGTATGTTGAAGGGCGTAAATATTCTATTACAGAACTTGTTGTGTGGCAAGGGTAGGGTGTATGTGTGTGTGTGGGGTGGGGGTGGGGGGGTTGGAGGAGATAATTGATTACGAGATATAGGCCATTGTCAGGGATATAACCTGCCTTATTTAGTTGTTTATTCATCATCTCATCTCATCATGTTACTCTTGTACCTTGCACTGTCGAGGTGAAGCATAAACAGCGGCAGAGTGCCCGTTTATGGGCTTCATGTAACGAGAATCCAATGGACTCTGTCCATCGTTTACACGGTCGGCCTTTTCTGCTGGTTCCGTTTGGTGTCTACATCATTGTTTGTTGTGGTATACTGATTGTTGGTAGCCTAGTTATATGGCCAAATGTTGGTCAGCATAGTCGAATGGATAAGAACGCGTGTTCTTAAACATCCGGTGTGCTTATGCCGAGGTAAGGGGTTCAACCCCTACACGGGACAGTTAGACTAAAATGATGACCTATCATCCTTGACTTGGGGAAGTTAATTACAAGTACCTCTGAAGTCGGAGTGGGCTCGTCTGATGGCGAGGGACATTGCTAATAAGGAAAGCTAACCAACACGCACAATTCAGCCCAGCACTACTAGAAGTACTGTGTATGGACTACGCTTGAGTTCAAAGCCAGCGAGCCCAAAAATAAATTTAAATCATTTAAATCTAAATTTCAAATCATTTAACTTGATGTTTTTAGATGAAAGCTAGCACCGCTATAACCCCAACTTTAGTTCTGATTTCTTCACTTCTGATTTTCTCTCTTCTTGATACATTGAGTATTCTTCTAAGAAATCTCATTTCCGTTGTTATAATTTTTCTTTTCTCTTTTTCTGTCATTGTCTGGTTTGGCATTGGTAGCATAGAAGATTGCTTTTTAAGTATCTATTTATATGTCTTTTGTTCATTAGTATTGGTGCCATTTGTCCAGTGAGTTGGTTTGCTTTATTTTATCTATTTTCGATCTCGTCTTCTGATGTGCCATTTGATGATATTATACTTCCTAAATACTTCAAACTCTTTACTTGTTTCAGGGGTGTTCTTTTAGGTGAATCTTTGTTATTTTTATCCTTTGTTTGTTCCTGTACTTTAATTTAAGTACTTAATTTCCTCCTTACCACTCCCCTTTCTTGGAGATATCAAGAGCAGCTACTTTTACTTTTCTACGAGCCATTTCCAGCTATGCACTTGTGCATCCAGGGACTTTGTCTTTAATCAGCCTAAAAGACACATTTGTCACAATGCCAAATGAGTTAAACCTCATTTATGACAATTTGGGATTGCTCGCTGTCCTCCAATCGATTTTCTAACAGTTTGGAGATTTCTCGTCCATTGTAAAAATCTTGACCACAAGCCTATCAAATTTACGACAGTATGTAAGGCGTAAGGTGAGAGGAGAAACGTCTGGCCGAGTGGCTAGACTATGACTCCCTCTCGGGAGACCTGGGTTCGAATCCTCTGTAAGGCGATGAAGTTTAGGAAAAAAAGAAAACCCTAACCTGAACAATTCGCGGCGACTGCACTAACCAGACGGCCTTAATTCCTCGGGCTCAAGACATCCCTGTCATACATCGCAAGGTACTACAGGCAGTAATCAAAGTTTTTTGTAAGGATGGCGACCGCTGCCATTGCGCCCTATTTTTGAAAAGTGGCGCTTGGTTCACGTGTGTGATAAAACTCATCAGGTGCGTTCACATTTATATGTTCGCTCCCCCCTTTTTAACTTTAGAATCTGACTAGGCCTCTGAAACAGATGCCACCACTATGACAGAACAAACAAATGCCACACGGCTCCAAAAAACAAAGGCAGCAAAAGAGGTGACATGTGCGGATTCCCTCTTCTTGTCTCTGCGATGTAACGGGAATCTTTCGTTTTGCAGTTTCTACAAAGTTGCTACGCTTCAGTCTTCCCTTTCCAAAACCACTAAACCTGTTATACATAGGGTGGTCTGTTAATCTTCTAAATTGTTCTGCTTGTTGCTGGGCTCTGCTATCTCTTCTATCCTGCACTGGTTGTAAACAAGTGATCTTTTCTAGTTCATTAATAGGCGTTGTCTTCAGGTTTCCAGTTATGATCCGCATTCCTTGATTTTGGACTCTACTTATTTTGTTAAAGTTTGACTTAGCTGCTGTTGCCCAAGCTGCGATGCCATATTCCAGTACAGGCCTCACCCGTCCAGTGTATAACTTCTTGAATTTTTTTATCTGTTCTCCACGTTGTACCAGCAAGCTTTTCCATGATTGCCATTTTTTGCCTTGCTCTTGTTCGATTTTTCTCAACCTGTGTCTTCCATGTCAGGCGACGATCAAAGGTGACTCCTAGATAGTTTGGATTTTCTTCATGGCGCAATATTTTTTCCATTCAATACCAGCTTAGGTTGCTGAGTTTTATTTGAGAGGGAGAACACTGTGCATGTTGTTGTCTCCTCACTTATCTTCACTAGCCATGATTTTGACCAGTCCTCTAGTGCTAATAAGGCTTGCTGTATTCTGCTGTTAGCTGTACTAATATATTCTTCAGATGTCCATATGGCTAAGTGTGTACTCTGACTGGAAAATTCTCCGTGATGTCATTTATATGTGCTAGGAATAATGTTGGTGATAGAACTCCTCCTTGGGGGACACCTTGCTCCAACAGCATCTTTTTGCTGGTTTGTCCTTGTACTTTATTGGTGTTAAGAGTTGGTTTTCTTCCAGATGGCATGTTAGCCTGCCATTGATAATGCGTTCCATTAATTTTCTTACACAGCTAAGTAGACTGATAGGTCGATAGCCATTTGGTTCTTCCAGGTCTTTTCCTTTCTTTGGGACTGGTATTAGTATAGCTTCCTTCAATGCCTTTGGGACTATTCCTCTCTTCTAGCTGTAATTTAGGACTGCTAGTAGTTTCTTTTTTGCTTTAGTGCCTAGTCCTATTAGCATTTCATTTGTGATTCCATCCTTTCCTGGTGATTTCTTCTTTTTTAGTTTATTCATTGCCTGTTCCATTTCTTCCATTGTTAGATTTGCCATCATATATTCTGCTGCTGTCTCTGTATTACTATGATGTATCTGTTTGTCTTTGATTGCTTTCTTCTGTTCGGTTGTAATATCAATGTGGTTTGCACTAGCATAGTGTTCCATTAGTGCATATGCAGCCTTTATTCCTGTAAGCAAGACATTTCCTTGATTAAGCGTTATTTGTTTGTTTCTGGGTTCTTCATTGTTCATGGTTTTCACTGGTTTCCATAGTTTGTTTTTATCCCTGTCAAAGTTCAGGTTTTCTATTTTTTCCCTGCAACAATCTCTTGTTGTTTGATTTACTGTTCTTTTATATTTTGCTGAGATGGCTTTGAGAGAGATGCTCGCTTTAGTTGTTTGATTTCTCTCTGCTGCTTCCTGGTATCCTCAACTTTATCCTCCAAATTTTGTAGTTTTTCAGTCCAGCATGGTTTGTAATTTTTCCCCGCTCCTCTTGGAAAGGACTCAGTGGCCGTCTGTATTATTGCTTTGTTTAGACTTTCCACCATTTGTTTCTTGATACCATGTCCTGTATTTATGTTTTCACAATATTTGTCTGTTTTTATGGCAAATCTGTCCCAATCAGCTCGTTTGTTATTCCAGCGAGGCAAAGGCTTTTGCTCCTGTGGAACATACTTCATACTCATTACAAGCTTGATTGGCCTGTGGTCACTATCCGCTAACTGGTCAAGCACATGGCGATGGATTTTGTGGAGGATGTCTCCTGTGCAGAAAGTTAAGTCTGGAGTAGAAGTGGTAAACCATCTTCTAGAATATAAGCTCGGTGTGTCGTCCGCTTTGTTCAGTAGGTCAGGATTTGAGTCTATTTCCCAGTCATCCACTTTATCGCCTCTGTTGTCAATATCTGGGTATCCCCATCTTTCTGAACGGCTATTAAAATCTCCGACAATAATGCAGTTTGTGTCAGTTATTTTCATGTTTGAAAGTGTAAGGTCCTTCCTTATCTGATGGGCTATACAGATTGTAAATTCTTATTTTCACGCCCTTTATCATTATATCAGCATCTATAATTTCTGTTTGGTTGTCAGAAGTCACAGATGCTTCACTGCAAGGTATTGTGTTTCGTGTAAGTATTAAAACTCGTCCTTTGTGACCTTCGCGACCGAAACGTGTGGCCTGATATCCTCTGGTTGAGAATCTGCGATTGGCGTTGAGGTGCGTCTCTTGAATGCATGCCACATCTATTCTATCTTTATGAAGACGATGTGTTAAGGCAATGGTTCTCAACCATTTTTGGCCCGTGCCCCCCTTCACAATATTTTCAGAACGTCATCCCCCCCCCCCCCTTTCATATTTCCTTCGTAAAAATCCCCCCCCCCTTTTTTTTACACAGTATACGTAATAATGGAAGCTAAATTTAATAGCACATACTAAAACAAGTTTAGACGTCTACATAAAACGTGATTTGCGGGTCTACTTACGTTATAAAATGAATTTCAGAAGGATGAGATGCACATAATCGTAAAGTATGAAGGGAAAAACAATATCAAGTAATCGGTTCTTGTATTAACGCGATCGTGAAATAATCTTAAACCCCCCCCCCCCCCCCCCCCCGGAAACCATAAAATTCCCCCTGGGGCGGGGGGAATTCCCCACCGGTTGAGAACCACTGTGTTAAGGGGACTTTCTTGTTAGAAACTCCTTCAGCATTCCACTGTAGTATGTTGAGTGTCCGGGTGTTTGGTCAATAGCTCTTAACCCACTCCTCTGTGCCTTGACTCCACAGCACAGGGGAAGGTGACCACCAGTAGTCATGGGTGGACCCCCTCGAGGCAGGGGGCCCGGCACTATCACCGCCTGATGGGACTTCACGGGATTAGCACCATACTCATTAATTTTAATCTGTGGCATCATAAATTGATTAAGTTACGTTGCACTGATTTGTCAAGCCTGTGGCTCAGTGCATCCGATTTCGACAAGCATTTTTCGGGTTGCTTTCCCTAGCCTTTGACTGTCCCCAGTCTACCTACAAGGCAGCAGGTTTGTGTGTCTCTTGGTCTGGTTCCTCTCCCTTGACTTGTCCGACATGGGTGACCCTACCAGTAGCTGTGCTACCGTCGGCATAGCTCTTGGGGTCATTGGAACACGCAAGCCCCTCTACCTCGTCACGGTGGACACACGGCAGGTAGGAGTGTTGTGGATCAACTCTGCTGATGATATTCCATCCAGCATAATTTCTCTTGGTCTGCCTCTGCCTCCCCCCCCCCCTCGATCGTTCCAGTTGTCACGATGTTCTCCAAAGCCTCTCTTCTCATCACATGACCAAAAAAAAAAAGATGTTTGTCTCTTTCTTATTGTTGTATATAGTGTTCTAGTTTCATTTGCCTTTTTCAGACAAGTCGTCGTTAGTTACTCTGGCAGTCTAAGGAATTAGCAACATTCGTCTCAGGTACCACATCTCCATTGCTTCCAAGTTTTGCCCATTTTGTCCATTTACATTCCAAGATTCACTGCCATACAACAAAGCAGGTTCGATGTAGCACTTCATCACACTCTTTCTTACATTCAGTGATAGTCTGGCCTAGCAAGTCGGCAAGGGATCTTTCCTACTGCTCGAAGAAAAAGAATAAAGCTTAGGGGTTCACCTCGTAAAATGACAGTTGCAAAATTTTGAACTCTTTTAGCCCAAAAGCAATTGTAACTTGACTTCTTAGTATATATGTATATATATTTCGCATGTGTCGAAGCCACCCAAACATCGCTCCAAATTTGCCAAACTCCACGTAAAGTGACTTCAGTAGTTGGAACTGTAACAATGCGTGTATACAGGGGAGCAACAAGTTCTGCTGTGTTGTTTCAAAACAGGCTTTATTTATACATGATGGTCGATACAAAATCCAAGTACAGAATATATTATGATGTTGTCTTCTCTTCTCTCGTTCTTGGTGGTAACTACCCAACAACCAGCTACGTCACGACTTGAGCATCTTTCTTACTGTTCTATATGGATGCTCAAGCGTGCTGTAGTCTTGCACCCCTAAGCTAATACTGATATGATATTCATTCTGCTACAGAACACTACGAGTTCAGACGAACGATCTTATACTCGTATATGGATCTTATCCTATTCTAGTGTTTCTACAAATCAATTCTAGAAATCTGTGTGTTCACGCGTGGTAGGATTTTCAGTTATAAATAGATTTGAAGCAATTAATAAAATGTTTTGCGTATCCTTTTACAGGACTTAGCTGTCAACAGCAGCATCTTTCAGCTGTCTGTTGATCTCTTGGCAAGATTACGCTCAGTAATTTGCCATTGCTTTCTGAGCGGCCGGCTCAGTATCCCGCAAGTCACGAGCGGGGGTCGAACCGCCTGAGCTCTCGCTCCGCTGCGAGACTCTGCGTGATAAACGGGATTACAGAGAGAAAGTGTTGTAACCCCACAGCCAGAGAGACCGGCATTTGAAGCAATTGGGATCCGATATTTACTTAAATAAACATTAGAATGTCAAAAAAGCTGTACTTACACGCTTGCACAAAGAGCTGGGGTTGGAATGTAGTAGCGCAGTAGCTAGAACGCAAACTTTTTGGTCCGGTGGTCATGGATTCGATTTCGCATCGCGGTGGATGCTTTAAAATGTATCTTGGCGACCAAGTCACCTATCATAAAATAGTCCAGGAAGTGAATGGAAATCTCCACCAATGGCGATACATTTGTGCAATTAAAGTGATCCTGTATTGAAACCAAAATCAAACCAAATGTTTCGCCATGAAGATATTTAAATAGTGGCAATATAAGTTTGAAATGACAGTCGATATAGAGAACTAACTTTAGCAAACTTGTATGTTGACAGCTTGTAATGCAACATACGATTGTGAAACCTTGACTTTTAGCAAACCAACTAAACACCACGTATATGCTTTTGAAAATACGAATTCCAGAAAAGTAATAACAACTAAGAAAAGAGACCAATCGGATCGTCCCAACAAGAACCGAATACCGAAGGAGGCTGGTTATTTAGATATGATTTTATTATTTTTTTTTACGTTCAGTAGTTTGCCATTGCTTTCTGGACGACCGGCTCCCATACCAACACATTAAAAGCAGCGCAAAACGGTCTGCTGCCAAATCGGTCGCCGCTGTGTTTCGAACTCGACTCGCTCAACGCCATCGCCACCGAGTCCGGCTTAGATATAAGTGGGGCAATTAAAATTGTTTGGAGATTAACAAAAAATACATGGATGTCTTTGTGCCTATTTAGGTATGTAGTGCTAGCTCCATATATGTAGAGACCAATCAGAACTCGATGGGAGAGTGGTTTCCCTTACATTATGCATGCAGGAGTCAGAATGTAATAGATCAGTGGTTCTTAATTTCTTTTGGCCAATGCACCCTATCACCTTATATTCAGAATGTCATTCCCCCTTCCCCTCCTTCGAATTTCCTCCCTATAAATTCCCCCCGCCCCTACACATGGAAGCTAAATGTAATAATACATACAAGATCAAGTCTGGACGTCTACATAAAACGTGATTTGCGGGTCTACTTCGTTATAAAACGAATTTCAGAAGGGCGAGAAGTACAGAACCGTAAAGTATGGAGGGAAAAACAATATCATGTAATCGGTTCTTGTATTATAGCGATCTTGAATTAATCGTAATTCACTTGGAAACGGCATAAGCAGACCAAGAGAAATTATGCTGGATGGACTAAGACTGTTACATGGAGGAATATCATCAGCAGAGTTAATCCAGAACATTAAGAACACAAGACCTGTGAAGAGACATAACGCCTACGCCAGCTGACAGAGCGCCTGATGGCGATGTATAATGATAGTGCAGTGGGTAGCACACCGCTGTCTTCACATATTTATTGTGCTATGATATTATAGTGATCAGCATCCTGGGCCACTAGCTTAACGAGCCTGGGGTGAGTTAGTTGATGGTCTATGACCCATTGGAGGATAGAGGGCACAAGAAGAAGAGGAGGTGCATGGAGTTTAACAATTCGAGACCTTTAAAACAGCACCTGTTATGTGATTATATTCACGAATTTGCGTTGTTCGATTTGTATATACGAGTATACGTTTAACAGATTCAGTGCCACACAAACATTAGGTTTGGAAAAAAATTAAAAACAAATGGATGATGGAAAAATGGGAAGTAGAGATGTGTCACAGTTATGACATAAAAGTTGTTAATATGGTTGCAAACACGTTGTATTAAAACGCGATGGCAACATTTCGGCGATATATAAGCCAGTGGTAGATGCGAGAAGTCGCTTAAGGCGATTAATCATCCCATGGCATTTAATCGGTTTAAAAATATTGTTTAATTCTTGTTGTTCTGTTGATGAAAACTTCGGCGTTACCGTTTTGCCTGTATTTGTGTGTTTCTCCATCTGCCGAACTTATCACTTCTATCCTATGTCTTTTTTCTGATTACACTCGTCATCTATTAGCAGTAAAAGTCCCACCAACACGCCGCAGGCGATTTCGTCATATGGAGATAGACCCGTTTCTGTATAGACCAAACGACACCCTTTGGGTGATGTGGTCGCCGGCTGTCTTTACAGACCAAGGTATTTCCTGGTACCTATTTTAGGCTTGGTCGAACTGGGAGCACAGATCAGATTTAAAAATTGGAAATTGCCCTGTTGCGTATCGAATCCCAGAACCACCATTATAATAAGCGGGCGTCTAGTTGCTACGCTTTCTCGGCACCACTGTCATATTCCGTCTCTATTTGGGTTACATTAAAAATCTATTACGTTCAGAAAGCAATGGCAAACTGTTAAACGTAAGAAATCATAAACAGCCACCAAAAAAAAAAAAAAAAAATGCTGTTATTTGACTGCGACACCTGTAAAGGATAACGTTCTGACAAGCGGATGCAACAGGTGAAGGGAAATTACATTGGCACCTTTCCGTCTTGACAGACGATAGTTTGGTACATTGTGCTTCAAAAAGGCTTAATAACTACGATCCATGGCGGTGGCGAGTGTGGCTGGTAAGGCCAATTCTTGCTGCAAATGTTTGCCCACAGTAGGTGCATGTGAAAACATGGTCACTTCCACCATTTTGCACCATCTTACGCCTCTCACGCTCTATGTGTGCTTTATCTGCAATCATTTTCTCCTTTGTCTTTATTCCATTTCTGATAGTTGCCCTCCATGCAACACGTTCAGCGGCGACGTGCTCCCAATGTGCATTATCAATGCCTGTATCAATCATGTCCCGCTTACACACATCTTTGTATCGTAGCAGAGGCCGACCCTGAGATCTCCTACCCGTCTGTAATTCCCACAAAAAGATGTCCTTTGGTATTCTACCATCATCCATCCTCCTAACGTGTCCTATCCATCTAAGTCTACGAAGACTGAGCATGGAATACACCGTCACACAACCTGATCTTTCCAATACTTCAGTATTTGTGATTTTGTCTTGCCACTTAATACCAAGTATTCTTCGCAGACACCGCATATGAAAGCTGTTTAATTAAACGTTTCTCTTGGCGTGAGTAAGTTGTCCAGGTTTCACTGCCATAAAGAAGAGTACTAAGGATACAGGCTTGGTAGACGAGGACTCTTGTTTTGGCAGTAAGCTTCCTGTTCTCCCAGACTCTTTTTGCTAACATGTTCATTGTTGTTGCTGCCTTGCCAATCCTGATGCTGATTTCCTGATCGAGAGATAATTCGCTATTTACCTCTGATCCTAGATATGTAAAATGGTCTACTATCTCCAGTTCGGCGTCGTCAATAAAGATTGATGGTACACCATGTGCACCTTGTGACATAATCTGTGTCTTCTTTTTGTTAATTGTTAAACCAAAGAACAAGCATTGGAGAATGCAGATAGTAGATGTTGTAATTCTTCCTCAGAGTGGGTCGTAATCGCAGCATCATCCGCAAAAAGCAACTCTCTGATTAGTACCCTGCTAATTTTGGTCTTGGCCTTCAATCTCTGAGCATTATAGAGGCCACCATCTGAGCGTGAGTGAATGTATATACCGTCATCCTGATCACGAAAGGCATATTTCTGTAGAAGTGAAAAGTATATCCCAAAGAGGGTGGGGGCTAGTACACAACCTTGCTTAACTCCACTCTTGATTTCAAACTCTTCTGAAGTTGAGCCATCAAACTTGATTATACCTTTCATGCCTGTGTGGAACGATTCCACAATGGACAGAAGAGTTGGTGGGCAGCCAATCTTCTTTAGTGCTTTGAACAGACCCTCACGACTGACCAAATCGAATGCCTTTGTGAGGTCGATGAAGGCAATAAACAGTGGCTGATTTTGTTCCCGGCATTTTTCTTGCATCTGTCGCAATGAGAATATCATATCAATGGTAGACCGGTTCTGACGGAAGCCGCACTGTGATTAGGGGTAGACTTGATCTCCCAGGACTTGAAGTCTGTGCAGGACAATTCTGGCAAATACTTTCCCAACAATACACAGTAGTGAGATACCCCTATAATTGTTACAGTCGCTCCGATCTCCCTTGTTCTTGTACAGCGTTATGATGTTTGAATCTTTGAAATCCTGTGGGACTTGTACTTCTCGCCAGCATAGCTCTATTAGCTGGTGGATCTGTAGAGCGAGTGTGTCTTGCCCACTCCTGATCACCTCTATTGGAATCCCATCCTTACCTGGAGTCATGCCAGATGCAAGCTCATTTATAGCACACTTAACTTCTGTTATAGTGGGAAGTGTGTCCAGGTGGTCAAGAGTTGGCAGCGCCTCTATGGCGTTGAGGGCATCATCCGCTAGCTTGGTCTCACTTGAGTAGACCAGGGATGGAGTTATTGCCTCTCCATAGCACAAAGCCTGGGCTAAAATAAAGAAACCATGTGTTGCCCATGCAGCATGATCCCTCTCTCGACCTGCCTAGTTCACTCCAGAGGAAAGTTGACACCTATAATCTGGAACAAGACAAGCTGCAGAAGCTGCCGGATCAGCAAAGCAATGCTCTAACTGTCCGCCTGTCGGAGCTTCGATCCTAGACCAGCTGCCAACCAAGGCTTAGGGCCTGGTCTGCCCTGCCATGACTTATTTTGTCTTTGGGTTGCATTTCCTCGCACCAGGATAAGGCTAGTACCCTCCCAATTGCGCTCTTCCACCCGAAGCCGTTGGCACAATGTCGGGTGTCGGGTTTGGTAAGCGCCGCCCAACATTCGGCGCTGACAGAAAGCAGGTAGTACCGTCTACTGTCATCCGGTAGCTCAGTCATATCTGACTAAGATCTGACTAGATGAAGGGAAATAATTACACAAATATTTATCAAAAGTAAACATTTAGCTACAGCTCAGTTACATCCCTTAGACAGTATTTGGGAACCTCGTAATGGCAAACCAGCACACTGAGACCTTGGTCTGCGAGCTCAGCTGAAGTAGGTAGGTGCTCACGTGACTGAGCAAAAGCCAGATTCATATATCGACTTTGTCGATGAAATGTTTCCAATAAACGATCATCATGAAGTGCTTTGCCGAATGGCGTGAGCGATCAATGTTTGATAGCATATTGCGATCTCCAACAGCATGTATCAATTCGTGGGCTGACACCCTTCTGTGCCATGGCTTCTTCTTCTTCTTTCGTTCGCCTGAAATATGTTTATAACTGCAATGTTGTCTATTGTATGAATCTAACAGTCTTCTTTAGTTCACTCAGCGGCCCATAGAGTTTATCTTCCACTGTTGTCTCTCTAGGCCAGAAGGTTCGCCTGGATATGTTGTTTTGGGCAATCCTGGAGTATGTGCTCTGCTGTCTGCGACGCCAAACCACATGTGCACATGGCTGAGTCACCAATCTTGAATTTTGTATACATGTGGTTGCGTAATCTATTGCGTCCTGTTCTGAGGCACAGAAGAACGACCTGTTCTGGTCTGTCCATAACGTGGTAGTCGTCTTGAGTAAGGTTTGGTGGTCTTCTGACTGATTTGATTATTCTCTTCTTTTGGTGGTATGTAATGAGCACATCAGGTTGTTCTTCTTTTGCTCCTTCCTTAGCCAATCGATCAGCTCTGTCGTTTCCGGTTACTCCACAGTGGGATGGTATCCATTGTATGGTGACCTTACGCTGACTGCTAAGTTCAGAAAGTAGTGTCCTTAGAACTGGCAATTTCCCAGACAGGAGCGTCTCTATTACGGATTTTGCATCTGTCAATATCACCACAGGTTGTGTACCATGGCTGGTATTTTGTAATTTCTCTGTGGCTATCTTGATTGCCTCAATTTCAGCATCATACTTATGGCAGTACTTTCCTGTTGGAACTCTGGCCGTGTCTCTAGTATTATTTGGGTATTCTATGTACACTCCCGCTCCTCCATTTCGGACAGCATTTTGTGCTGACCAATCTGTGTAGACTCGGATCCAGAGGTCTTATGGGTATTCGTCATCAAGCAAGCTGAGAGTGGCTGTTCTGCGTTGTACACTGTTCTGTTCTTCCTTGTCAAATATTCCTCTCACTTTTGTCTGGATTTGTAGCGATAGTCTATGTTCATCTTTCCACGGGGTTCGCTCTGGAATAGTTGTCACGGGGGTTACCAACTGTGGGAAGATCGATGGTTTCTCTGCAGAGTTGTTTGGCCTGGTGGATGAAACTACTTCTTTTCAACCGCCCCATAGCTAAGTTTTCAAATCGGTTCTTCATAGGGTGGCCTGGCAAGCTGAGGAACTTTTCTGCTTGTATTAGTGTTTTTGCATCTCTGCGTTCTCCTAGAGCTTGTGTCCTCCCCATTTTCTCCATAGCTACTATAGGGGTTGATCTCATCCCTCCTGTGCCATGGCTGTCAAGCGTATCTCTCATTGTCTTCCTCTATCTCTCTTTCCACAAATCTTTCAAGTTGTCTCAATATATTCTAGTTTTGTCTTCTCATAATGTGTTAAGAAATGATAACCGCCTCTTTCTGATATTTGCACGAATTATCCATGTCTTAGACGTTTTCAAAACGATTAGATTACTCATTTTGGCTGTCCAAAGAAGTTTCAGCATTCTTCTGCAACATCACATCCGTGAAGCTTGTATAGAAAATGTCATGACTTCTCTGTTTATCCTCCATTGGAATTCGCAACTTTTAGACAAGGACAAACGTAGAACCCAGCCATGTTTACAGCATTGTATGTCATTAGCCTTGTGTACTTCGAGGAGGAAGTGTGGATCCGACATTTACTGCAAAGAGTGTCTAACATATGGCCACCAGGCGAACCCACACCGACTTCAGATGTACTTGTAATTAATTTCCTCAGGTCAAGGACGAGAAGTCAATATTTTAGTTTAAATATAAGATGTAGGGGTTGAACCCCTTACCTCGGCATCAACATACAGGATGTTTAAGAACGCGCGTTCTTATCCATCGGCCATGCTGACATCCTTTCAAAAATATTATATTAGACATCACTGCTGCCATGACAACACTGTTAGACGACAACACACAGCCATGGGTATTGAGGCAACATGACCTTAGATGGAAACTGTTTAGTGGAAGTAGACCTTATACAGATGAGTCAACAAGACCTTGCTTTAAACTGTCAACAGAAAGGAGACCTTATACAAATGAGAAAACACGACCTTGGTTTAAACTGTCAACAGAAAGGAGACCTTATATAGATGAGATAACACGACCTTGGTTTAAACTGCCAACAGAAAGGAGACCTTATATAGATGAGATAACACGACCTTGGTTTAAACTGTCAACAAACAAAGTCCTTATACAGATGAGACAACACGACTTTGGATGAAAAAACTAGAAAAAACAAACATTATACAGATGAATCAACAAGACCTTGGATGGAAACTGTCAACAGAAAATAAAGCTTATACAGAAGAGTCAACATGAACTTGGATGGAACCGTCTAGAACAAGTAAATCTTACAGAAATGAGTCAACATGCCCTAGGATGGTAACTATCTAGATTAAGTAAACCCATTTATATAGATTAAGTCTAACACACTGAGCTCTGGGTTAGAAAAGTATGTTAACGAGATGTGACACGATTCTCACTAGAGAGAGAGATAGAGAGGGAGGGAGATAGATAGATAGATAGATAGGGAGAGAGAGAGAGAGAGAGAGAGAGAGAGAGAGAGAGAGAGAGAGAGAGAGAGAGAGAGAGAGAGAGAGGGAAACAAGTGTACTTCGACGCAAGACCAACTAGACACCCTTTATTCCTGCAGCGAGGCGCTGTCGTTACTTGGAGGCAACAGGTTTGACTCCCAGTCGGTAACTATAGCCTCCATTTTATGTTGTCTAGTGCTTGCTCTAGTCTTTAATTCTTGCCCCTACTTCTATGAGCGACAAACAATACGTGTGCATTTATGAATTAACTGTCTTAGTGGCCTCAAAGTGTTCCCCAATCGATACCTATCTAGCTAGTAGTGCAGACAAAGGTTGGGGAGGGAAGAAGAACAGATAAGCACATCAACACAGGAACGAGGACGAGCGTTAATAACAACTCTAGTCCTGAAGCAGTTTCCTGCCATGGTCTGTGATGTGATAGCGCCATCACATTTTCTAGGCCCGAAAGCACGGAGAAATAGGTGGCCAATCTTGCCCTCACTTTCGCAGGCGTCGAACCCACATCATGACATTATCAGCGCAGTTCGCTATCAACTTCGCTAGCGCGGCCGCTGGAGCTTGTATAGTATAGTGCTAAGAGATTTGTGGAAGTCACAAGAAGTTACACCTAGCACCAAAATTAGAATATTAAATTCACCCGGGAAGGTTAAACCGGTTAACAAATACCCGCAGAAGTCGGATGTGTCAGCCTAAAGGCGCAATATCGCAGCTTTGCTGTAGACAGGCACAACGCAACCGCGTCCGGAAAAACTCTCCGGATGAACGCAGAAGAAGAAGAAGAAGAAGAAGAAGAAGAAGAAGAAGAAGAAGAAGAAGAAGAAGATTCAATTCTAATGTTAAATCAGCACTAGTTTACCTATCAGAAAAAAAGTCGCTTAAAAGTCGACAGAGTCAATTTCATTGCACCGGGTTTTATCCCATATGGCTCGGTCTCTTTCCGCAGCACGGAAAGCGTCACACAAAGCACAGACTCCGTAGCTCCAGCGACGACCAACAGGAGTCTCGGAAAAAATTCACTCGTGAACCGAAGAACGCAGTCGGAATCGAACCCACAACATTCGGGGCCCGAGTCAAACGGCTTGACCACTTCGCCACGGAGACTCCCTTACGGATCAGAAAGGAGGAGAATAACTCAAACAATTGCAGATAAACAATAAGCATTCATTAACCGATGCCTGCTCAAACAGGAAGGACTAAAGATTTGTGGATGAGTCACTAATGTAGAGCTCTTGGAGACAACTAGACACGTACCTGTGAACCGTGAGGTGAAGACATGCTGGCGCTGGACAGGGCACACACTTAGAGAACCTGAGAACAGACAGGGCACACACTGAGAGAACCTGAGAACAGACAGGGCACACACTGAGAGAACCTGAGAACAGACAGGGCACACACTGAGAGAACCTGAGAACAGACAGGGCACACACTGAGAGAACCTGAGAACAGACAGGACACACTGAGAGAACCTGAGAACAGACAGGACACAAACACTGAGAGAACCTGAGAACAGACAGGACACACACACTGAGAGAACCTGAGAACAGACAGGACACACACTGAGAGAACCTGAGAACAGACAGGACACACACTGAGAGAACCTGAGAACAGACAGGGCACACACTGAGAGAACCTGAGAACAGACAGGACACACACTGAGAGAACCTGAGAACAGACAGGACACACACAGAGAACCTGAGAACAGACAGGACACACACTGAGAGAACCTGAGAACAGACAGGACACACACTGAGAGAACCTGAGAACAGACAGGACACGCACTGAGAGAACCTGAGAACAGACAGGACACACACTGAGAGAACCTGAGAACAGACAGGACACACACTGAGAGAACCTGAGAACAGACAGAGCACACACTGAGAGAACCTGAGAACAGACAGGACACACACTGAGAGAACCTGAGAATAGTATAATTAGAAAGGCTTTCGTCTGGAAACCACAAAGCGAAAGAAATAGAGTGAGGCCTAAAGATAGATGTAGAAGAGGCGTGGAGACAGTAATTAATATAGGGATTACATGGATGGAGCAGCTTGGGATAGCTGAAGATAAGACGGCTTGGAGGGAGTTGGTTATGGGCCTAAGAAGAGAAGCACTTCCCATATGTGCTAAAAGTGGCACTAAGTCTTTAGTCAGTTCTATAATCACACAATTTAATGGCTGCTCAACGACTACTGTCTTTTGCTGGTGCTACTTGACTTGCGAGGACAGACAGGACACAAGACCTAGAAATATTCCAACCGAGTTTATTTGAGCATTCAACAACAATGACAACCATTGTTTAAAATAAAATGCCATTTTAAAATTTAAGTTCATAGACTAGGTTACCTCTCATGATAACCTTCAACAGGCGATGCGCCAACAGACATCAAAGATGGTGACATCAACAGTGGATGAGTCAATGGTGACATCAACAGTGGATGATGAGTCAATGGTGACATCAACAGTGGATGAGTCAATGGTGACATCAACAGTGGATGAGTCAATGGTGACTCTAATAGTGGATGAGTCAGTGGTGACATCAACAGTGGATGAGTCAATGGTGACTTCATTAGTGGATGAGCCAGTGGTGACTTCAATAGTGGATGAGTCAATGATACAATGATTGGGAGACATGCCTATCCAATGATGACATCAATAATGGATGAGGCAATGATGACATCAACAGTGGATAAGTCAATAGTGATATCAACAGTAGATGAGCCAATTATGACATATAGTGGATATGCCAATTATGACATACAGTGGATACACCCAAATGATGATATACAGTGGAAAAGTCCAATAATTACATTAACATTGATGAGTCCAATGATTACTTTAACATGGATGAGTCCAACGATTACTTTAACATGGATGAGTCAAATGATTACTTTTTATAATTAATGAGTCCATTGGATGAGTCCAATGATTACTTTAACATGGATGAGGCCATTAATGACAACATCAGTGGATGAACCACCCACACAGTGTCATCAACAATGGCAGAGCCAACTGTGACTTCGGATGAGCCAACAGTCGATGGCTGAGCCAATACTGGCATTAGCAGTGGATGACACCAACAGTAGATGATCCAACTAAAACATTTAAAAAAATGGAAAGCATTAAAAGTGGACGAACCAAAAGTGACATGATAAGTGGATGGTATAAACAATGGATGGAATCAACACTGATATCAACAGTGAAAGACATCAATGGTGGATGAGCTACCACTGACATCAACAACCCAGTTCATCCGCAGTGGGTGAGCCAATATTGATACTCACACTGGACATCACCAACTGTGGATACACCAATACTGACAGTGAAAAAGACAACAGCAAAAGGCCCATTTCTATGCCTTCAGGCATACTGGGCTTATAGTAAAAAAGGTAAAATACAGTACAGGACACTTTTTAATGACTTAAGACGCATCGGGCATACAGCACTAGACCTGCTGCTGATTTGACCACCAAACCTTTAGACAAGTAACTAGTCACTAGGCTACCTGGATATATGGTGTTAGTGCCATATTATTATAGACCAATCAGCACTTGATTGATCTGGTCAAAATTGTGTTGATGCATGAACTTCTCATCAGATTTCTTGGTACATATTTAAAGCTGGATTCACCTGGGGGGAAAAAACAACATCCCAGCGGTGATGAAGATTTGAACACATAACTATCGGCTAGCTACTGTGCTATGCTGGTTCTCAGTACTAATATAGGGCAGACCTGATAAGGCAAACTCACCTGGGACCCAAGAAATAGTGCTTCTTATCAGAAATTTCTCTTATAAGAGTTCAAGCATATAGTAATGCATTTACAACGTATTATACAATATTGATCTTCACAATAGAAATTCACCACATCCGAGATCGCCTTAAGCAGTTTGCACTGTAGATGGTAATAATAATAATAATAGTGAACGAGTTAAGATCTTCGTGTGATAAAGTTAACCTAGTCATATCAATGCTTATACGTACAACATTGTGAATATAAACAATAAACATGAGAAAACATAAACAGTAGACTCATATACCAGTCAAACTATACAGACACATCTGTGGAACTAACAGACAAAGAAAGGAAGGACACTGATACACACACTCCATAGAACGCATGAGAGAATCATACAGACATAATGGAGCAGAACACAGTCTCAACAAGGAATAATACAGACTTAGCTGATTATGTAAAGATGACTTGGCAACAGTACATAGATATTTGTTTCGAGGCACTTTCCTGCTATGGGTCAGTGATGTGGTAGCGCCATCTAGGCCTGAGAGAAATGAGGAGCAAGTGGCCAATCTTTCCCTTACTTTGGCAAGCAATGAGCCCAGGCACTGAACATACACCCGACTGTGCTCATGGCATGACCAGCTCAGTTGACTATCAACTATCAGCCAATACAAGTATGCCCAGGGTGAATTATAGGAGACACAACCAAGAACAATTCTGTCACATCAGACACCATCGTGAATAAAACAGATATAACTGGGAACACATCAGACTACAATACAGACACAACAGGGAACTCTTCTGATGTATATGGAAGGCATATGGAGTGAAAGGAGAGCAGACAGAAAGTTGAAAGAAAGTTTGAGAATGGGCGAAAACATTGAACACACAACAGACATAAGGGGACATGAGGGACTTTATATTTGTGGTGAGACACCCATACATATGAGCAGGGCAAGCACTAACATGACAGGGACATCCATAAACACATGGCGTAGATGAATCCAAACACGGGGTGTGGGTAACCATAGAAGAGTATGGGATATCATACATAAAGGCAGGCATCCACATATATAGAGATAGATATCAACACATATGGGCTGGCACGCATATATATTCAGGGTAGCATACATATTCAAGTGGCAAGCTAATCTATGTCACAACATCTCTCTAACATCTGCTTGCTTCTAGCTTCATTCCTGTTGTTGCTACACTTCCTTTCTTCTCTTCCACATTAATACTGCCATACACACATCGGGGATGCACCCTTGTCTGCTGTTGCAGTGGTCACGTATCTGACGCAAGGATATGTTAAAGTTGACCGAGGTTCCCAGACTGACCCAACCTGACATGAACACCAGGTAATGTGATGGGAAGTAAAGACAGCTGGTATGATACTGACCACATCACCAGTCTAGTCCCAACAGGCCTATACAAATATGGGCTAGCCTTGAAAAGGGTCCTTCTTCTTCTTCTGTGTTCATCCGGAGTGTTTTTTCAGATGTAATTGCATTGTGTCTGGTTATGCACCCGTAGACCAACACATCCGACTTCGTCTGGCATTTGTTGATTGGGTTAACCTTCCCAGATGTTTTGAAGGACTTTCGACTCCATTGTTGTAGTGCCATCCACATCCCAGTTCATCAAGTTAGAACGGTCGAAGGTCAGCCCTCAAGGGAAGGCAGGGGCAGTCCATGGGCATTATCCGCCATCCAAGGAGGGTTCCATAATTTCAGAGCCAACACATAGCGCTCTAGTACTGGGCTCACACAAGGAGTCACCACGTCCTGCACATGGCTGCTTCCCTTCCTCACTTCCATGTATTGGGCATTTCGTTCGCCACAGGCCGCTCCCTGCACAAACCAGAAACAGTCAGTCTGCAGACGACATCCACTCAGTAAGCTTTTGGTTCAAACTGTTCACAAAGGACATTCCACTCTTGAAAAGGGTCCTTTATCTACTTCTATACAACTCCAGAACAGTGGACACAAAAGACAGAATAAATAACCTCTGGAGATCCACAATACAGTGCAGTCTATCTACAGGGAAGGGACAACCTGAAAACCCATGCCAGCAAACATGCAGCCCTGACAGTAGCTGAATACAACAACAAGATGAAAAGAGGACATGTAAGGTGTATCGTAATATGTCAAATAACTAAACACACAAGGATATTTGATGGTGTGAAAACACTGACTTCAGAATGACAGCTACAGTTCTGGTTGTGTCAGCTGGGTGAAGCAAGGGCAAGCTTTCTGTCAAACAAAGAGTATATGACATCCTAGTAGTTGTGAGCCAGGAAAATATCTTTTGTTCCTTGGGGGAAAACAAATATATGCCACCACTCAAGAGACATTTCTCTATACCATATCCACCACTACTGGTGCCATTATCACAGTCACTCTAGCAAACCAATGCCACAACCATTCTGTAACAACTGCACCCAGTAATAGGCACTGTTATAGTTTAGCAGTATGGCAACCACTCTATAACAACAAAATACAGACACATAATTCTATAACAACAAAACATGAGAAAACTATTCTATAACAACAGAACACTGACACAACCATTCTATAACAACAGAACATTGACACAACCATTCTATAACAACAGAACACTGACACAACCATTCTATAACAGAACAGTGACACAACCACTTTATAACAGAACACTGATACAACCACTCTATTAAACAACACAATACTGACGCAACCACTATTTTACAATAGAACACTGATACAACCACTTTATAATAATGGAGGTTGGTGGATATAAATGGTTCTAGCCTCATCTTGTCTATTAAACCAATCAGTGCTGGATGGGTGACGTGGTCAATATGGCGGCTGCTTTAATTCCCAGAATATTTGTCTACCTGGCAGCTCAAGTCAATTAAACAAATAAAATTCTTCACCTAGAGGAGGATCTGAACACATGACCACCAGCCTGGCAGGCAACCATGCCCTACCCTTGCACAACCACTTGCCTGTAACAAACTCAATGACCCTGTTTATTGACAGTAGTGGATATGAGCAGACTTGTGATGATCTACACTCACAGATGAATTTTTGTGTTAGAAACCTCATCCCAATGCATTGTGGTTAATGCAACACACTGCACAAACAACTACTAACAAACTTCAATGTGGTAAAAACTCCGCCAGGGAGCAAGCACAACAGTAGGTTTCTGATCATCAGAAGTAGTCCCCCCTCAACGAATGTTTAGGTTACTTTACCTTCCTGCTAATGTGGCTTACAAACAAAGTATAGGGAGACCTGAAAACACAGGAGAGATACAGACAGAGATGAACACAATGTAAAGCTCATGAAGGGAGCTGCAGGAGATAGCAAAAGATTGGATGGCTTGGTGTGAATTGATCCAGACCAATACTTTAAGTGGTGATATAGGCAAGAAACAGAACACATTGCAATGGGTAGATTCACTTGGTAGTACGGTGTCTGCCTCTTGAGATAACCAGGTATGAATCACTCTAGAGTATTTTACAAAATAAGGGCCCCCAAAGATATTATACTTGCCACTGATTTAATAACTGATTTGAAACAATAAATGAGATTTCAGCCTGTTACGTCCTGTATGGTGTCTGAAAGTGATACTTGGGTTGAGGTTTTAATATAAGTCATCCTTCTGGTGGCCTGGATGCTCTGACTCTCACTTGGTTTGATAAGTGTTGGTTTTTTTTAAATAAACCTCTTAGCCTCATCATATGCTATGTCCATACATCAGGCTGGGATATTCTTCCACCTCCTTTTTCCAACCTCTTAATTTTCAGGGACGTTGCAATGAGATGGAAAGTTGTTACAACCCTTTTGGATTTCTGATATAGTCTATGGAGTGCTGCTCTCAGTTGGTACAGCATCACCAAACATAAAACTAGAATCTTCCAGCTCTGCACTGTTTCAGCTCTTCAGTACCGGGACAACAGACTTCACACATGTGAAGAGAGCTGTGTCTTTCTCTTAATTCTTTTCTGTTAAAAAGCATGTCTGCTTTTAAGTTACTTGAGGATCTCCTAGCTGCCACTGACTGCATTTGCATTACTCCTTTTGTTTGGCATAACAATTTCTCCATCACCATTTTCTACTAGGGTAATGTTATACAATTTTCTTCTTTCGTTCGCTTGTAATCTGTCTCTAACTGCAATGTTGTCTCTTGTATGAACTCCACTGTCTTTTTTAGTTTACTCAGTGGTCCATAGAGTTTGTATGTTCTACTATGTATATACAACAATAAGAAAGAGACAAACCGCTTTCTTTGGTCATGTGATGAGAAGAGAGGCACTGGAGAACATTGTGACAACTGGAAAGATCGAGGGGAAGAGAGGCAGAGGCAGACCAACAGAAATGATGCGGGATGGGTTGAGATGGTGGCATGAAGGAATATCATCAGCAGAGTTGAACCAGAACACCAAAGACAGAGATCTATGGAGAGCCATGAACGTATGCCAGCAGGCAGGGCACTTGATGATGATGATGACTATGTAATACATGGTTATTTTTAATCTTTCTGAGTGTTCTTTTTCTCAATACGCGGAATACTTTCTATCATATCAGGAATGAAAGCATTGCTTTCTCTAAACAGGGAACCTATATGCATTGTAGATGGGTTTTTCTGTTAGTCCGAGAGGTTTATCACACAAACACTTAAACTTCCTGTGAGCTAATGGGGGAATAGTGGATTCATTCCACACACTGGTCAGATGGATTTACACTGACCTCTCGTTCAGAAAACAATGGCAAACTACTTAACACAAAATTACCTAGAAAACCAACCTGCGGTTGATCGCAGTATCCTGCAAAGGACATGCATCATTTAAACAATGTTAAATGTAGATTATGTCCTGATCTTTAATTTCACAGATTCTACATAGTTATTTCTCTTCAATCTTCCCATTCTGACATCATTAAAGCTCTGATGCATTGGTGGTCTTTTAACCTTCTACAATTGTCTACTGGTTTCTGGGCTCAGCTATATATTATTCTGTGATCTATGAGAGGAGACTGAAGGTTTCATGGAGACATCTGTGATTCTTTACAAACCAAGTCAGTAAAACCAAATTTTGTAAAGAAAATCACTAAAACAACACATTGTGGCTAAAATCACAGGCACCATAACATAATGTTGCTAAAATAGGTCACAATAAAAAATTATGGCTAAAATCACATGCATCATAACATACTGTTGGTACAATAATTCACATTTCAAACATCATTATGGCTAAAATCATATGCATACATTCAGTTGATTAAAAATAACTTACATTTCACAACATTATGGCTACATTCAAGTAACATATTGTGGCTAAAGTCACATGCATTATAACATTCTTTAGCTAAAATAACTCACATTTCATAACATTATGACTAAATTCACACAACAAATTATGTCTAAAATGATTCATATCTGAACATACTGTCACTAAAATATCACTATAACACATGATGTCTAAAATCTTTCATTCACATAAAACAATTGTGGATAAAATTATTCTCACAACCATGTGTGGTTAAAATCACACAAACAGTACATATTTGCTTACATTATTCACAGATAAACCAACCACATTTTACTGCTGTGTGGATAAAACCTTACACACCCCCTCTGCCGTGCGTCCACCTTGACGAGGTAGAGGGGCTTGAGCGTTCCAATGACCCCAAGAGCTATGCCGACGGTAGCACAGCTACTGGTAGGGTCACCCATGTCGGACAGGTCAAGGGAGAGGGACCAGACGAAGTGACGCACAAACCTGCTGCCTTGTAGGTAGACTGGGGACAGTCAAAGGCTAGGGAAAGCATCCCGAACAAATGCTTGTCGAAATCGGATGTACTGAGCCACAGGCTTGACAAAGAAGTGCAACGTAACTTTATCATTTCATGATGCCACAGATGAAAGTTAATCGATATGGTGCTAATCCCGTGAAGTCCCATCAGGCGGTGATAGTGCCGGGCCCCCTGCCTCGAGGGGGTCCACCCATGACTACTGGTGGTCACCTTCCCCTGTGCTGTGGAGTCAAGGCACAGAGGAGTAGGTTAAGAGCTATTGACCAAACACCCCGGACACTCAACATACTACAATGGAATGCAGAAGGAGTTTATAACAAGAAAGCCTCCCTAACACAGCGTCTTCATAAAGATAGAATAGATGTGGCATGCATTCAAGAGACACACCTCAACGCCAATCGCAAATTTTCAGTCGAGGGATACCAGGCCACACGTTTCGACCGCGAAGGACATAAAGGAGGAGTTGTAATACTTACACGAAATACAATACCTTGCAGCGAAGTATCTGTGATCTCTGACAACCAAACGGAAATTATAGGTGTTGATATAATGATAAAGGACGTGAAAATAAGAATTTACAATCTATATAGCCCGGCAGATAAGGATCTTACACTCTCAAACATGGAAATAACTGACACAAATTGCATTGTTGTCGGAGACTTTAATAGCCGTTCAGAAAGATGGGGATACCCAGATACTGACAAAAGAGGAGATGAAGTGGAGGACTGGGAAATAGACTCAAATCTCCATCTACTTAACAAAGCGGATGACACACCGAGCTTCTACTCCAGAAGATGGATTACCACTTCTACTCCAGACTTAGCTTTCTGCACAGGCGACATCCTCTACAAAATCGATCGCCATGTGCTGGACCAATTAGCAGGTAGTGACCACAGACCAATCAAGCTTGTAATAAATATGGAGTATGTTCCACAGGAGCAAAAGCCTTTGCCCCGTTGGAATTACAAACGAGCAGATTGGGACAGATTTGCCATACTAACAGACAAATATTGTGAAAACGTAAATACACGATATGGCAACATGAAGCAAATGGTGGAAAGTCTAAACAGAGCAATAATACAGGCAGCCACTGAGTCTATTCCAAGAGGAGCAAGGAAAAATTACAAACCATACTGGACTGAAGAACTACAATTTTTGGAGGACAAAGTTGAAGATGCTAGGAAGACCGCAGAGAGAGAACAAACAACTGAAGCGAACATCTCTCTCAAAGCCATCTCAGCAAAATATAAAAGAACAGTAAATCAAACAACAAGAGATTGTTGGAGGAAAAAAACAGAAAACCTGAATTTTGACAGGGATGGAAACAAACTATGGAAACTAGTGAAAGCCATGAACAATGAAGGACCTAGAAACAAACAAATAACAATTAAACAAGGAAATTCCTTGCTTACAGGAAAAAAGGCTGCAAATGCACTAATGGAACACTATGCCAGTGCAAACCACATTGATATTACAGCCGAACAGAAGAAAGCAATCAAAGATAAACAGATGCATCATACATATACAGAGACAGCAGCAGAATATATGATGGCAAATCTAACAATGGAAGAAATGGAACAGGCAATGAATACCCTAAAAAAGAAGACATCACCAGGAAAGGATGGAATCACAAATGAAATGCTAATAGGACTAGGCACTAAGGCAAAAAAGAAACTACTAGCAGTCCTAAATTACAGCTGGAAGAGGGGAATAGTCCCACAGGCATGGAAGGAAGCTATACTAATACCAGTCCCAAAGAAAGGAAAAGACCTGGAAGAACCAAATGGCTATCGACCTATCAGTCTTCTTAGCTGTGTAGGAAAATTAATGGAACGCATTATCAATGGCAGGCTAACATGGCATCTGGAAGAAAACCAACTCTTAACACCTCACCAAGCAGGATTCAGAAAGTACAGATCTACTGAAGATCAAATAACCTATATAGCTCAGGAAATAGAGGATGCCTTCCAAGAGAAAAAGCACACACTAGCAGTCTGGATAGATTTAGAAAAAGCATTTGATAAAGTATGGAAGGAAGGACTGAAAGTAAAACTGCAAAAAATGCATGTTTGCGGGAAAATGTACAAATGGATCAGCCACTACCTTGAGAACAGAACTGCCAGGACAAAAGTACAAGGACAAACCAGCAAAATGATGCTGTTGGAGCAAGGTGTCCCCCAAGGAGGAGTTCTTTCACCAACATTATTCCTAGCATATATAAACGACATCACGGAAAATTTTCCAGCCAGAGTACACACATCATCCTTTGCAGATGACCTAGCCATATGGACATCTGAAGAATATATTAGTACAGCTAACAGCAGAATACAGCAAGCCCTATTAGCGCTAGAGGACTGGTCAAAATCATGGCTAGTGAAGATAAGTGAGGAGAAAACAACATGCACAGTGTTCTCCCTCTCAACTAAAACTCAGCAACCTAAGCTGGTATTGAATGGGAAAATATTGCGCCATGAAGAAAATCCAAACTATCTAGGAGTCACCTTTGATCGTCGCCTGACATGGAAGACACAGGTTGAGAAAAATCGAACAAGAGCAAGGCAAAGAATGGCAATCATGAAAAAGCTTGCTGGTACAACATGGGGAGCAGATGAGAAAGTTCTCAAGAAGTTATATACTGGGCGGGTGAGGCCAGTACTGGAATATGGCATTGCAGCTTGGGCAACAGCAGCTAAGTCAAACTTTAACAAAATAAGTAGAGTCCAAAATCAAGGAATGCGAATCATAACTGGAAGCCTGAAGACAACGCCTATTAATGAATTAGAAAAGATCACTTGTTTACAACCAATGCAGGATAGAAGAGATAGCAGAGCCCAGCAACAAGCAGAAAAATTTAGAAGATTGACAGACCACCCTATGTACAACAGATTTAATGGTTTTGGAAAGGGAAGACTGAAGCGTAGCAACTTTGTAGAAACTGCAAAACGAAGGATTAGGTCAGATCCTATTCTTAACATATCAACAGTCAAGCCCATACACAATGCACACAAGTTCCCAGCTTGGAGACAGCAGCAACTGCCTGAGATGATAGAAAACATTCCTGGTATTGAGAAAAAGAACACTCAGCATGAAACCGAAAGAAGAGAAATAACCCTAAACTACATAAAAGAACATTACCCAAGCAGGAATTGGACCCATGCATATACAGATGGATCAGCCAAAAATTCAATAGAGAATGGAGGAGGAGGAATTCTCCTAAATTTAAAAAATGGAGCGAAAAAAACACATTCACTGGCAACTGGAAAATTTTCAAGTAACTTCAAAGCGGAGGTAGAGGCTCTGAAAACTGCAGCAGAAATGCTCCTGATGGAGGAAAATAAAGAGAAGCAAATAGCTATCTTCACAGATGCAAAGTCAGCTGTCTCAATACTGAAGAGCAATAACAGCACAGAACTAACTGACCTAAGAGCAGCACTCCATGGTCTATGCCAGAAATCCAAAAAAGTTGTAATACAGTGGATCCCATCACATTGCAGTATACCTGGAAACGAAGAGGCTGACAGACTGGCAAAAGAGGGCGGACGACTACCACAGCCTGACATAGACATAACCTATAATGAGGCAAAGAGGTTGATAAAAAGCACTTATAGAACCAAATGGGAATCAGAGCATCCAGGCCATCAGAAGGATGATGCATATTACAAACTCGACAGAAGAGAACAAGTAGCAATCTTCAGACTCCGCACAGGACACAACAGGCTGAAATACCACTTGTTCAATAAACTAAAGATAGAAGATACCGATGAATGTAATTGTAGAACTGGAAAAATGACAGCAAAACATTTGCTGCAGGATTGCCCAACGTATGCAGAACAGAGAAAGATATTTTGGCCCACACCTGCTTCATTTGAGGACAAGCTCTATGGAGATATCAACAAGCTAAAGTTGACCGCAGATTACTTTAACTATATACAGGTTGACATTTAAAGGTGCATGAAGACCCAGAGGCATGAAATGGAATATTGCTTGGATAGCAAATCCATTACGTGGAAAGTCCAAATCAAAAGCCCATTGTGTGGGCTTCATAAAAGGTGGAAAAGTGTCCTAGTGGCACGAAATGGAATATTGCTTGGCTAGCAAATCCATTACATGGAAAGTCCGAATCAAAAGCCCACTGTGTGGGCTTCATAAAAGGTGGAAAAGTGTCCTAGTGGCACGAAATGGAATATTGCTTGGATAGCAAATCCATTACGTGGAAAGTCTGAATCAAAAGCCCACTGTGTGGGCTTCATAAAAGGTGGAAAAGTGTCCTAGTGGCACGAAATGGAATATTGCTTGGCTAGCAAATCCATTACATGGAAAGTCCGAATCGAAAGCTCACTGTGTGGATGTCATCTGCAGACTGCATACTTCTGGTTTCCGGAAGAACAGCCTATGGTGAATGGAAGGCCCAATATACGGAAGTGAGGCTAAGCAGCCATGTGCAGGACGTGACGATTCCTTGGGTGAGCCCAGTACCAGAGCGCTATGTATCGGCTCTGCAAGTATGGAAGCCTCCTTGGATGGCGGGGAATGCCCATGGTCTGCCCCTGCCTTCCCTTGAGGGCTGACCAGGATCTTTGGCTGTTCTATATGGACCAGCTGGGATGGGGGATAACACCACAACAGTGAGAGTCAAACGTCCTAAGAAACCCCCGGGAAGGTTAACCCGGTCAACAAATGCCCGCAGAAGTCGGATGTGTCGGCCTAACGGCGCAAGAACGCAGCTCTGCTGTAAACAGGCACAACGCAATCACATCCGAAAAAAAACTCCGGATGAACGAAGAAGAAGAAGAAACCTTACACACAAGAAATTGTAGCTAAAATCACACACACAATACAATGTGGTTGAAATCACACAAACAGTACACATTAGCTCACATTATTCACAACTTAACAAACAAAAACCACATCCTACTTCAGTGTGGCTAAAACCTTACACACAAGAAATTGTAGACAAAATCACTGATCCCCAATAGAGAGCTCATGGAAAAGACTAGACAAATACCAATGAATCAAGAGGTGTGGAAAACATGCTAGCACTGGATAGGACATACACTGAGAAAAACTGAGAATAGCATAACTAGAAAATCTTTTGTCTGCAAGCCACAGGCAAAACAAAATATAAGACTTAAAAACACAGGAAAATAAAAAAAAAAAAAAACACATGGAGAAGAAAAAGAGGGAGATGAATAATTTGGGAAGGAGCCGCATGAGATAGCAAAGAGACATGGAGTGAATTCATTGAAAGCCTTTGTCCTCAAGGGAGATAAAGGGTGAAAGAAGAGGAGGAAAATCACTCACTCAAAATATACTCATCAACATTACATTGTGACTGCAACACCATTTAGCATAAGATGGTCAGGATACTGCAGTTTAGTTGTAACCCATAAATGCTCCATTCTACTCCTAACTCAAACCTGAGTCCGGAGAATCTCAGCTCAGCGCACGAAATCCGTAGCACTGGCGAGGATCCTGAAAATACTTTGAGTAGATTTTTAACTCAGAATTTTGCCGCAGCGCTGTTAGGCTACTCTTTTTTGATTTCCAACTGACATGGAATTTTTTACGTGCGCAACAATACACATGGGCGTTCAATCTCAGTACCCAGAGACCAGGGGAAATTCTGTTATTAGAAGTCCACGTGAACAAATCCCGGCCCTCACCAGGGCTTGAACCCGAGACCTCCAGCACTCGAGGCTGACACCATACCTCGAGACCACGCAGACCCCCACCATAGTTGCAATCAACTATCCAACATAACCAGGCAATGGTAATCCCATAGCAGATATTGCTGCTGGGGTGTGGAGTGGTCGACCATCACATATTCTATGCCACATGAAGTAGGGTGGCCAACTTCCTTTCTTGTGATATTCCTTTCCCACACAATTTCCATATAATTCTGGTATCTTTGATGAGACCAAAGCCTTGCTGGAGAGAATAATCAATCCTATCTCTGCTGGGGATTGAACTCAGACCACTGACTTGGCAGGCAAGGACACTAACCACTCTGCCATCATGGCTCCTATGAAACACACTGTTAAAACAACCACTTATACACATGCTGCTCGCACCATGCTGTGTTGACAGATAATACAGGAAGGCCCCGGTTAACGTCAGGGTTACGTTCTTGGAAAACGCAACTTTAAGTGAAACGATGTATAGCGAAACACTATTTCCCATAGAATTAGATGAAATAGAGTGTATTATGTAATGTTTATTTTGATGGTTGTTGATATTTAGTGGCTAAATAGAGGTGGGTTGGAGGGCGAGGGTAGAATTATTGGGGCATAGAAGCATTAAAACCACGACTCGCTCCAAAACTATCATCAGCACTACTAGTACTGCTCTCATCTGCTTTCTTAGCTAGATCTTCATAGAGGGACTTTGCTTTCTCTTGGATAGCCATCTTGCTCACAGGCATATTCCGTTGGTTCTGGTCTTCAATCCAGACGGCCAATAGTACTGACATCTTTTCCATAAGAGTACTTCTGGTACGAGTGATCTTGGAAGCACTCAAAGTGTTTATGTTTTTTGGCACCCTCTTTGATTTTGTCAGCACCTGCACAAATTGTCCTTACCATGGTTGGAGGTAAACCATGGACTCTACCGATATCAACAGCCCCATCGCAAGCCTCAAAACGACGTAACACATATAGGTTCACCTCAAGAGTAACACTTTTCCTGGTTCTCTTACAACCAGACACACTATCAGCACTTACTGTCCGCTTTGAACTCATAATTATGGGTGATTACATGATAAAATCCTGGAAAAATGCACTGCACAAAATGTAAAATGGCAACGTTAACGCAGCATAACAACACAGGTGAGGACATTATAGAGGAACGTAGCGACGTAAAGTGAAGTTGTCACATTGTGACAACGACGTTATAGAGAAATGACGTAAACCGAAGTGATGTATAGCGGGGGCCTTCATGTAGTTTGTTCCACAGTGCTTCAAAATAGGCATAATAACTACAACCCATAGCTGCAGCGAATGTGACTGATCAGATAAATTCACGTGGCAAATGTTCACCCACCAATGGATGCATGTGAACACATGGTCATTTCTACCATGATGCACCATCTGACACCTCACATGCTCAGTATGTGATCCATCTGCACTCATAAACAATACTGCAGTCACAATCACTATTAAACAGACTGTGGCTAAAATAACTCCATAACAGACTGATGCTAAATTCATTTACAAAAGTCGCTTAAAAGTCGTGCAGATTCATTCATACTGTAATAAAATAACATAATATTAGCTAAAGTAAACTAAAACTAAAAATAAACTAACTAACTAGCTAATGTTATTTATATAACAGACTGTAGCTAAAGTCACTCATACAACAATGCATGACTGCAATCACGCATACAACATATCAGTTGCCTCAGACTGTAGCTAAAATAACTCATACAAGAGAATGTCAGCTACATGGCTCTTAAAATATGGTGTGGCTAAAATCACATGTCTTCAATACAATGTGACTAAAATCAGTCTTCATGCAATGTGGCTAGAATCATACATCCTTTAATACAATGCAGCTAAAATCATATACACCTTAAAAACAATATAGTTAAAATCACATGACCCCCAAAACAATGTGGCTAGAAACAAACACCCTCAACATAATGTGGCTAAAATAATTCAGCCCTTAATACAAAGTGGCTAAAATCATACAGCCCTTGACACAATTTGGGTAAAATCACATATCCCTTAACATAAATATGGCTACAATCATACCGTCCTCAATATAAAGTGGCTTAAATCATAGTCCTTAGCACAATGTGGCTAAAATCATACATCACTCAACACAATGTGGCTAAGATCATTCAGCCCTTAATACAAAGTGGCTAAAATCATACAGCCCTTGACACAATTTGGTTAAAATCACATATCCTTTAACATAAATATGGCTACAATCATACAGTCCTCAACACAATGTGGCTTAAATCATGCAGTCCTCAACACAATGTGGCTAAAAGCATACAGCCCTCAACACAATGTGGCTAAGATCATTCAGCCCTTAATACAAAGTGGCTAAAATCATACAGCCCTTGAAACAATTTGGTTAAAATCACATAACCCATTACATAAATATGGCTTAAATCATGCAGTCCTCAACACAATGTGGCTAAAATCACACAACGCTCAACAGTGTCTGTCACTGTCACATATACTGACAGTTACAAATGATAATATAATATGATGATTTCACTTGTGTTGTGAAACATTTCAGCCTACAAATTCTTCACTTCTGACAGAAAACAGGAATGGATCAGGCACAAAGATGTCTGAATTCGGTTGTATAGTGGGATATTTGCCCTAAACATAAACAATAAAAGAAAAATAGATCACAGCAGCAGATGGCTGAGGGGTTGGGATACCGGTCACATATCAAGGGACTCCAGTTCTAACCCCCCGTGAGACAAAGGATTTATATCTATCGAATGTAAAATTTTAAATATCTAAAGCCAGAGCACTAGCAATTTCTCGGGCCCTTGGGATATGCAAGTCATTTTTTAGCCCTTGAAAACCTTCCAAGCATGCACCAGCAATGGTAAAAAGTCCTGTATTGGTAGTTTTTAGTTCCTTGCAAAGAGGCCAGACCACCGTATATTTATGAAACATGGTGTTGGATTAGGTGATTTCACAACTCTCTGAAGTGCATGGTCTTTAGTGTGATGAAGCCTGCTTAGGTCCTCACTCAATGCATGGCTTAAAGACAGTCACAAGAAATCCCCACAATGTTGATAGATACCCGGCACCAAAGCTTTGTGCTCACTCTCTGAGACCTCACACACATGATCAAAGTAAGTATGCTGCTTGCCTCATTCATTCAGTAGCATGTACTTTGTAGAACTTCCCTCCCATAACATCCCTCCGGAAAACTTCTTGGTCATAGGCAAGATGTCCTGCATCCGATATTCCCATCTGGAGATCATCTGCCAAATCCTGCACCCATCTTCTCTTTGGCCTTCCTCTTCTTCTCTTCCCAGGCATATACCCCTGCATTATTGTTCTCTCCAAACTTTCATGACATTTCAAGTGACCAAAATGTTTAAATGTTCTTTATTTTATCGTCTTTAGTAGTATCTTGTCGTATGGATTCATTTGTTCTTTTTTGTATCCAAGATATTCTCAGAACCCATCTATAAAATTTATATCCAAAGGTATCTATGCGCTGTTGCTTAATATAGTTTTCCCCACCTCGTTTATCGTTGTGCATTTCTGGCGCTTCGAGAATCCTTGTTATACCAGAGAACCAGGCTGTCTATTCTAAGTTGTAAGTAAACCCGTAAATACCGTTTTATGAGATGTATTACATTGTTATACTATGCATTATTAAATTTAGCATCCATTTTTATGTGTATTTGGTAATTTTCGACCATTTAAGTTGGCAATCAATGTCACTCTGAAATTATGAAGATTTCATGCTGTAATGTGGAATTTCAATGGCAGGAGATGGCAGTTTTACTCCAGCTAGGTACATTTAATACTGTTATGGAGTATTCAGAGCGATAACAATTATAATGAATGCATGTTTACATTCAACACCCATTATTGTATTTATGTGTAATTTTTCATCACTCTACACAGACCAGATCACTGATAATTTTCCATCTTTCCAACGGATCATCTTTTGTCAAAATGCATCTACGCTGGCGTCCTCATGCTGACAAGACTGCACATGCAGTCTGCGCGCGGTCTGACGTCATCACAGCATGACGTAGAGATGTATATATCTGTGTGTGTGTGTTATATATATTTAAACTGGCAGAGTTATCTGTCCTTGAGTTAGACGGGCCACTGTGTTAATCTCCCTTGGCATGAGCGTAACCAAGTTGTGTGAGTGTGTAGGTAGGGTCACAAAAAGTGAAAAGGTCAAATCATTTTTTCTATATGTTCATATTAAACGGTAAACTTACACACAAACATCAATATCTTGGCTTAAAATTGACCTACAGACTTGAATAAGGTACCGTTGGATTTGTTTTTTTCAAGAGGTATCCAACTATGCAGGTTATATACTTAAGAAGCAATTTAGAAAATGTTACTAAAGTGGCTAGTTCTATCTGTCCCCCTCCAAAATTTATTCAGTATTAGTTTCTGAAGAGAAATAGATATTTGTCTTTTAATTTCCTCCATTATATCACCATTGTTGGTAATTAATTACCCAAGATATTCAAAATGTTCCACCACCTCCAATTTTTCCTCATTAACATATATTTCTTTCTCCATATTAGTTTTATCTGTACGCATTATCTTTGTTTTTACTATGTTAAGATATAAGTTGTGATTTTCACTATTATTTCGGGTTGAGATTATTAGTTTTCCTATAGCATTCTGTGATGTGGATAGTTAAACTGTATCATCAGCATATCAAATCTCTGGTATTTCATGACCACCGATATTTAGGGCATCATATTGCTCATTGGTTATATCATCTCACCCATTTCTCATTATATTTTTGATGTACAGGCTAAACAAATAAGGGGACAGCACTGATAGACTCCTTACTTGATGTCAAACCAATCTGATGTCTCATCATCTATTCTAACCACTGCTTGTTGGTCTAGATAGAGCATTTTTATGAGTTGGACTATATGTGATGGAAAGCACATTTTTCTCATGATTTCCCAAAGTTTCTGATGTTGTACAGTCAAATGCCTTTGAATAATCCACAAAATATGAGAATTGGTTTACATTAAATTCTCTACACTTCTCTATTATTAAACGCATGTTGAGTATGTGATCTCTTGTTTCTCTTCCTTGTCTAAATTGAGCTTGAACCATGTTAATCTCTTCTTATATTTTCTTATGAAGTCTTCCCATTATGATTTTTAATAGAACTTTACTTGCATGACTGATTAGGGCAACAGTTCTATAGTTGGTGCTTAATTTCTGGTTGCCCTTTTGGGGGGGGGGGGGGTATTGGAATGAAGACAGTTTTCTTTCAATCTTTTGGCCATATACCATATTTCCATATCTTTTTACATAATGCATGATAGATCTGCATGCTTTCGTCTCCTCCCGCTTTAATTAGTTCAGCTGGTATCTCATCACATCCTGGTGATTTACCATTCATCAGGTTCTTTATTGCCCATGTAATTTCATCTAATGAGGGTTCAGGTTCTGTCTCTGCTGTCAGTGCTTCGTGTATCTTATTCATATCCTTACAATCATGCATATCATACATTCCACTACAGTATTCTTGCCTAACAAGATGAAAACTAAGCCATCCCAAATTCTTCAAGTAACATCAGAGGATGCAACTTGACAAAGTTTGTATAACAACAACATAATCTATCTGTCTGGCAACTCAATGGTTCTGACTACATATTTGTAGCTTTGAACTACCATGAGCTAAGGCATCTTTGTTGAGTTCTAATCAAAAGGCTCATCCCTTCATTGCTTTCTCTACCCATAGTGATAGTGAGGAACAATCATTTCAATTAGAACATGTAGCCGAGGGGTTCCATTTGCTTTGTCTTGCTTCTCTTCAACCGACATGAATGGACATGTTTATACAAGGTGATCAACCAAGAGTTTGGCTCTTGGGTCTAATAATGTAAGTAAACTGAATCCTCAACCATTATAAGGTCATATATTAAATGTTTCGTACATGATTGTTTTGAACACATTATGAGAACTACGGGCGTTGTGATATATCACTGGCTGATTATCTTTCCTGCCTGACTCCGGGTCTGTCTGTCCCACTTAAACTGTCCCCCACCTTCACTGGAAACATTTCTCTTGGAGCTGTCTCTTGATTTATTACTTCCAGCATTACCATCAGATTTATTACCCTTAGATTGAACACAATTATCTCCCTGTTCTTGTTTTCTGGAGTCAATTATGTTGTCTTTCTCTATTTGACTTTCTGTATTTACTCTCCAGCTCAAACTGGATTCTTCCAAGCGGGCACTTGAGGATTCACAGTCTTGAACTGTCACGCTCCAGTTCCCTGTTGATGAAACAGAAACATTACTTCCTTCCACTTTTAGAGACTTTGTCAATGGCTCATTACAAGGTTCAGAAATGTTGGTTCTTTTTCTATGGAGGCTGTACTTTTTGTGTTTGTAAAATGACTCTTCTTCATTTCCTGCAGGAGATGGTGGTCGGGAGCTATTTAATGACACACTCCCAGATCCCACAGGTGAACAATTGGATTCTGTTTCATCTTTGCTGTCGTTTCTGACACCACCTGCATTATCACTCGGTCTGGTTAGTTTGGCAATTTTGCTACTTTTGCTACCTGGCCCTTGAGAGTTACTTTCCTTTAGATTGTTACTTCCACTGTTTATCTCCTGCCTATCTTTCTGGCAAGCGTTGCCACCTGGCGGGACATCTAAGAGGAGTTTAACTTCATCATAGCTGCTGTCAGGACTGGCTGTTGTAACAACAGCGTCTGCCGGTAGCTTTTGTATCTCCAAGCCTTTGGGAGTGTGGACTGTTAGCATATAAGCATTGTCTGATGTGGGGTTGTATCGATGACGCTTGAACACTGGAGCTGCGTGACTCACTGACACCGTTGGAGACATAGATTTAGGCTTACTCACCGCCTGCGACTCTGTTAATGGGGTTATACTATGTCCTGATGGTGATGGAGTTGCACTATGGCTTGATGCAGAAGCACTAAAAGTCTGGCGTAGTGAGGACGGCGACCCCATTACTGACCAGTCAGGGAATGATGATGATCGTTTGAGTTTGCTCAAGTCAGTCAGGGCTGGTGGTTCGGATCTCCTCAAGGAGTCTGAAGATTTGTCAGCCAATGTAAGACTCTGTTTACTTCCATTGCCACTGGTAATCCCATGAGCTGCCAGCAGATGTTCGGCCAGATAATTAGGTGAAGAGAAGAAAGTGTGACAGACGGCACACACGCTTGGAGTGAAGCTGCTATGAGTAGTCTGGTGCTCTTGCAGATGTGCTGGTTCAGAAAAGGACCTCTCGCACTCATGGCAGGCAAATGGGCCAGTGCTACGATTAAGGCTATGTTGTCTACAGTGCCTCTTGTAAGAACCAAAATCATTGAGCTGGAATGTTTGGCCACATTCGGGGCACTCCAAGTATTTGGTGATGCCAAGATTTTCTTTCTTAATACTTAATTTAGTTTCTTCAGATAGAACAGGATTCAGCAATTGCTGACCCGACATAGCCGATGTGGCACCTGCAGCAGTGGGTTTGATGGACTGGTTCTGTAGACTATGGTCATCATTTGAAAGCTTCTCAACTTGTATAGGTCGAAGTAGTTTTCCTGTGGAGTCAAAAGCCTCAGTGTTACCCAAAATGGCATTTGCTGTCCCTATATGTGTCATAGTTGGATCTGATGATCCTGTAGATGCCACAGTGGCATCTAATGATCCTGCAAATGACATTGTGACATCTGATGACCCTGTATGTGCCATAGCAGTCTTGGTTGCTGAAATTGTTTGTACAATAGTATGGTCAGCTTTAGGCTCAAATCCATGCTGGTTTCTGAAGTGTTTTCTAAAGCAGTATGGGCTTCCATAAGTCTGTCTGCAGAGTCGGCAGATTAGATACAGGATATCGCTGGGTGGGTGTTTACCAATGATGTTCTGAATTGGTTCATGTTTGCACACATTCAGCTTCTGGCTATCGTCAGGTGATGGCGAACTCTGGGGACATGGAGAAGAAGCATATGCAGAATCTGTGGCTGGAGATGACTTGTTGTCACTTTCTGAGCCCAGCCTTGAATGCAGCTGGAAGCTAGCTGGGGAGATGTTTCTGGAAATCTGAGACTGATTCTGAGTGCTGTGGTCTGGCTGGATATGTTGAGCTGTGACCATATTTTTGGGGATATTCTGCTGCGACATCATGCTTGGATATCTGCGTCGTTCTTCACTGGATTCTGTGTTACTTGGATGACAATGTGGTTGTGAGACTTGTGGCATCTGCCCTATGGAAGCTGTTGTGCGATGTGTGAAGCTAACATCAGACTGGTGTGAATGAATGTTGTTTAGCTGATCACGAGAATGTTGTTCAGAATAATGATTGTCACCCTGGGAATAATGCTGAAGTTGTCCACTCCATGCTTCTGGAGGGGTCTGCTGTGTCGGAGAGAGCTGAACTATCTTAGGCTGCTGCTGCTGACGAAGCAGTGGGTGTTGTGAATATGATGAGGACAAGGGAAACTGTGCCTCAGGACGATGATATGAGAGGAATCTATCAACACTGTTTTCCAATCTCTGTAGGTGATGTCCACTTGGTGTTCCCTGTCCATCATGCTCCACATAATGGCCTTGACTTCCTGGATTGTGTTCAGTGCTTGACCATCTATAAAAGAAAAATGTTGAATCAGATAATAAAGATAATATAAAGGTTATAATGTTGCACTTAAAATAACATGGTTCTCTCTCCCAGTCATTGTTGTTTGTATGGGGGAAGTTGTGTGTACATGACATGGACAACTGTTTAAAAAAAAAACAGTTCCTAGAACCGTTCTCATTAACTAATAAGTGAAACCTTGCCGTCTTTACAGAGAAAAGTATGTGAACTGGAACTAGAGCTAGAATTCCAAAGCACAATGCCTGGGCCAGAAATCAGAGAACACGTGTTGCCCATGCAGCATGATCCCTCTCTCGACCATGCCTTGTTATCTCCAGAGAAAAGGATAACCAGTACGTCTGGAACAAGGTAGGCTGCAGATGCTGGCGGCTCAGCATCAAACCTCCAAGAGCAGCAGGTGGGTAGCGGCCAGGCCCTCACATCCGGGGGATTTTACTTAGAGACGTTCAGCCATATCCCTCAGCTGAGTGCCTTATACCAAGTGTCTGGACCTGTATGAGCGTGTGCATCTGTCATCGTAAGTGTTTGGACCTAAAACAGTGTGTACTACGTCAGACTCCCTGCCTGACACTGTCTACCAGTGAGAATTGGCCCGTCGGAGATATTGCTCGTCTGTTGCGAACAAATCTCCCACTGACTGAATAAGTAAAGAAACGATAAAAGTAGTGGCATTTCAATTGCGCTTGCGCTCCCACCTATGCTACACTCTTCATGTGTCTTCACAAAGTCGGACTAGAGTCAAGCTCAACAGGGTATTCTTTCCCTGCTGATTCTACCAAGCCCGTTCCCTTAGCTGTGGTTTTGCTAGATAGTAGATAGGGGCAATGGGAATTGCTTTAATCCATTCATGCGCGTCACTAATTAGATGACGAGGCATTTGGCTACCTTAAGAGAGTCATATTTACTCCCGCCATTTATCCGCGCTTGGTTGAATTTCTTAACTTTGACATTCAGAGCACTGGCCAGAAATCACATTGCGTCAACACCGGGTGACAGCTGTCGAATCGTTAACTATATCTCAGAATAAAATCCCATAGACAACCATGATAATGAATGGAAATTATCATAAAATGACTACCATCTGTTAAACAGACAAGTATAGATCATTTCCATCTCAGAAAAGGAAACAATTAGACAACAAGGCTGTGTTTACACAACATTCTTGATTGGTAGCTCAGTGTGTAAGTGATCAGGCATGTACAGCCAATGCTGGGGGACATTCTGTAAGAATGCATCAACTATAATACATTAAGGGGAACTTACTGGCCTAATGAAACATCTGTGAAAGTTAACCTCTTATGGTTTTAATAAAAACAAGCTACAAGAGTAAGTCATACAGTTTATCCACGTCATACAGTTTATCCACTGGAGATACAGAGAGTGTATGAGTTCAAAAGAAGAAGAAGAAAAATAAAATACAGTGTAGCTAAACCATACAGCCATATTGTTACCTGCCATAAATTATGGCCTGCATGAGAATATCAGGACCAAATACCAGCCTGTCGTCTTTACAGAGTAAACAAGTGAATAGACCAAGGGTGTGACCACACCTACACATACAGCTGAAGATAAAAGTGTGGTTACCACACCTACACATACAGCTGAAGATAAAAGTGTGGTTACCTCACCTACACATACAGCTGAAGATAAAAGTGTGGTTACCTCACCTACACATACAGCTGAAGATAAAAGTGTGGTTACCTCACCTACACATACAGCTGAAGATAAAAGTGTGGTTACCACACCTAGACATACAGCTGAAGATAAAAGTGTGGTTACCTCACCTACACATACAGCTGAAGATAAAAGTGTGGTTACCACACCTACACATACAGCTGAAGATAAAAGTGTGGTTACCACACCTACACATACAGCTGAAGATAAAAGTGTGGTTACCTCACCTACACATACAGCTGAAGATATAAGGGTGTGACCACACCTACACATACAGCTGAAGATAAAAGTGTGGTTACCACACCTACACATACAGCTGAAGATAAAAGTGTGGTTACCACACCTACACATACAGCTGAAGATACAAGGGTGTTACAACACCTACACATACAGCTGAAGATAAAAGTGTGGTTACCTCACCTACACATACAGCTGAAGATAAAAGTGTGGTTACCTCACCTACACATACAGCTGAAGATAAAAGTGTGGTTACCACACCTACACATACAGCTGAAGATATAAGGGTGTGACCACACCTACACATACAGCTGAAGATATAAGGGTGTGACCACACCAACACATACAGCTGAAGATATAAGGGTGGTTACCACACCAACACATACAGCTGAAGATAAAAGTGTGGTTACCACACCTACACATACAGCTGAAGATAAAAGTGTGGTTACCACACCTACACATACAGCTGAAGATACAAGGGTGTTACCACACCTACACATACAGCTGAAGATAAAAGTGTGGTTACCTCACCTACACATACAGCTGAAGATAAAAGTGTGGTTACCACACCTACACATACAGCTGAAGATATAAGGGTGTGACCACACCTACACATACAGCTGAAGATATAAGGGTGGTTACCACACCTACACATACAGCTGAAGATATAAGGGTGTGACCACACCTACACATACAGCTGAAGATACAAGTGTGGTTACCACACCAACACATATGGCTGAAGATACAAGTGTGGTTACCTCACCTACATATACAGCTGAAGATATAAGGGTGTGACCACACCTACACATACAGCTGAAGATAAAAGTGTGGTTACCTCACCTACACATACAGCTGAAGATAAAAGTGTGGTTACCTCACCTACACATACAGCTGAAGATAAAAGTGTGGTTACCTCACCTACACATACAGCTGAAGATAAAAGTGTGGTTACCTCACCTACACATACAGCTGAAGATAAAAGTGTGGTTACCACACCTACACATACAGCTGAAGATATAAGGGTGTGACCACACCTACACATACAGCTGAAGATATAAGGGTGGTTACCACACCTACACATACAGCTGAAGATATAAGGGTGTGACCACACCTACACATACAGCTGAAGATACAAGTGTGGTTACCACACCAACACATATGGCTGAAGATACAAGTGTGGTTACCTCACCTACATATACAGCTGAAGATATAAGGGTGTGACCACACCTACACATACAGCTGAAGATAAAAGTGTGGTTACCTCACCTACACATACAGCTGAAGATAAAAGTGTGGTTACCACACCTACACATACAGCTGAAGATATAAGGGTGTGACCACACCTACACATACAGCTGAAGATATAAGTGTGGTTACCACACCAACACATATGGCTGAAGATATAAGGGTGTGACCACACCTACACATACAGCTGAAGATATAAGGGTGTGACCACACCTACACATACAGCTGAAGATATAAGGGTGTGACCACACCTACACATACAGCTGAAGATATAAGGGTGGTTACCACACCTACACATACAGCTGAAGATATAAGGGTGTGACCACACCTACACATACAGCTGAAGATACAAGTGTGGTTACCACACCAACACATATGGCTGAAGATACAAGTGTGGTTACCTCACCTACATATACAGCTGAAGATATAAGGGTGTGACCACACCTACACATACAGCTGAAGATAAAAGTGTGGTTACCTCACCTACACATACAGCTGAAGATAAAAGTGTGGTTACCACACCTACACATACAGCTGAAGATATAAGGGTGTGACCACACCTATACATACAGCTGAAGATACAAGTGTGGTTACCACACCAACACATATGGCTGAAGATACAAGTGTGGTTACCTCACCTACATATACAGCTGAAGATAGGAGCAATGCAAGTCCTTGACTTATTAACAGAGTCAGTGCCAAACAAAACATAGATTTGGACCTAACAAAAATGGATTGTGCAAAAATAGGAAGTAGGGGTATGACACAATTATGACAAAGGTTGGTAATATGGTAGGGACATTTTTGTATTATATATCAAATTAAAGGAAGTTGTTTAGGGAAAACTACTGTATTGATATTTTATCTATAGTGTGATTTATAAACCCATGGCAGTTATGGGAAGTTTGAATAAGATGATTTATCATTCCACGGCACTTAATCAGTTATTGCATCTAAAGTGCCACTCCAACAAGGTACAGATGGGGTTATGGAACATAAAAGTAGAGAGACAGTTACTGTATTAGTGACATAAAAGTATTGGGCCTTCACATATATTAGCTCATTCCGCCTGTGTGTTACCAAGGCCCATGAGGGAAGCGAGGAACAGTGACAGTGTAACCTGTCATGCATGAGGTGAAAGTGAGTAATGAAGATTGCCATGAACTGACCACCCCATCCTGTAGAAGACTTTAGCTGCAAAGTCTGACAAATCATAATCTGGGGGACTAGCATGAGTTGGTGGAAGGTCTGTATTCCACTGGGAGATGAAAGGCAGAAGCAGAAGAAGATTAACTCATTGAATACTGAGCAACTCACCCAGCATTTGTTGGTTTGAACTTACATTATATGCTGTTCCTAATTCCTTGTGCTCATACATTTGTCACTTTAATCCATTCTTCCCAGATTCTTTCTTAACCTTTCTGCTTCAAACAAATATTATTTTAACTCCTTCAGACCCAAATATTTGTTAGCTTCCAGGGATAGAACAAGTTTAAGTAACACCTGCCTAGGACTGAAACAGTTAAGAAGTCAGGTGCTAAGCTCTAAGCCACACTTTGTTTCACATGCAGACAATTCTCCGGTTTCAGTTTTGCAATGCTGCATCAACAAAGAAGCCCTACTAGTAGTACAATTACCCTGCCACCATTGGAGATCGATCCCAGGTTAACAGTGTGAGTAGGACAGTATCTATGCTTCCAGAGCTACTCAAAAGCAGAATCGATATACTCCACCATAATCCAAGTCCACAAGAACATTATTTCCTTGTCCATTGATCATGAATGTAATGAAACTGTATCGTTCATAGACATCTTAATCTGACATTGAGGGGATGGCACCATCCAAAGATCAGTCTATCAAAAGGAACATGGGCAGTTCCAAATTGCTGTTATATAGCCTGGGACACAGAGTTGAGGTGAATGCCCAACCTTGCTAAATACCCCATGGCTTGTGCATTCATCATTTCTGGCAGTAAAAGTCGAATTCCTGGCCGTCATGTGGCGGAACTGTTTTAACTAACAGGAGAAGGGGTTGCGGCGAGTCTCTGGTGCCGTACAAAAACCAGAATGCTCTGGATATGTATGCATGTACGTATATGCACAGCCATAAGTGTACGCACATACATATCTAAACTCGAGTAAGACCATAGGAATTGCATCCTTTTTGTAGGTACTGATACAAAATACTGGGCAATTAAACTTCAGATAGCGTTTAAGTATGTAAGATTGTTGATCATGGACATGAAAAGAACATGCTGACAGATTGGCAAAGGAATGTAGAAGACTACCTCAGCCAGATATAGACATAGCCTATAATAAGACCAAGAGATTTATAAGGAGCAATTCTAGACCAAAGTAGGAATCAGAGCATCCAGGGCACCAGAAAGATGATGCATATTTCAAACTCTACCGAATAGAACATGTAACAATCATAATAACAGAATATGACAGGCTGAAATACCACATGCTTAATAAACTAAAGATAGGAGACACTGATGAATGTAACTGTGGAACTGGTAAAATGACAACCAAACATTTGTTGCATGATTGTCCAACATATGCAGAACAGAGAAAAATATTTTTACTTAACCCACGCCATTTGAAGACAAAATTTACAGCGATACCAACAAACTCAAGTTGACTGCTGCTTTGTTTGGGTACATTCATGTTATTGTATGATGGTGTATGAAGAAGATGAAGAATAATGGATATTTGTTAAGCAAACAACCAAGAAAATCCCCCTGAAACCTAAAGAAACATGGTGAAGAAATAAGAGAAATCATAAAAATGCCACCGACTATCAATATGAATAATGAAGAACTAAAAGAAATTAGACCACACAGAAATCTCAGTGCAACATCAGAAGGAAGATAACAACATTTTATGGCCATGACACTGGATGAGCACATTACAAAATACCAAGCAGTGAGAATAATTCAACTAATGAAACAATGTAGTAAGAATTTGAATAGTCAATGAAAATGTGTAGATTTCTATACATGGCCACTGCCAAGACTCACCTAAAATTTGCATTCTTCACAGATGGCTCAGAGTTCTCTCTTGGAAGATTAGTGCCATTGTTATAATTTATTTTGTTGTCCTGACTGCGGGCTGGACACGGTTTCACTGACAGGTCAAGGGGATGGTCATCATCATGGCGTATGGGTACACCAATACGGGTCACTTCCAGTTTTGGTCTTTCTACAACTCCATGGCGTGGGCTACTGTCATTGGTCATCCTCTGAAAGGAATCTTCTGTGTGAGCCAGCTGGTCAACATGGATGACTTGTTCTGTCTCAATGAATCTTGCATCTATGAAAGCAGGTTTGACCAAGTGGGGTTGGGACTGACTTTGACTAGGGTGGTAGTAGTCTTGTGGGTAGCTTCTGGGGTTAATCCCATCTGAAACAGGCTCCCTGGAAGTCATGGCCAGGTCTCTTCGCTGTCTGGGACCTGCTGTAAATGCTGATCTGTTGGCTTGTAGTGGTGGCCCCTGGTTCTGAACAGGGACTACAGGACTGGGGGTTTCACTGTTGAGGGAGACAGGCAGTAAGTAGAAGGCACTAGTGTCTGTGTGTGTGGTAGCAGGTGATGAGTGATGAAAGGAAGGTCGCTGGTCACAGTCAGTTGTGCTTGTCTGCTTTGGGAATTGATGATGCTGATGCTGTGTGGCATGAGGATGATGTTTCAGCTGGGAAAAGAACATGCGACAACTGTGACAGGAGCAAGACTGCGAAGGAATGTGGTATACGGGCATTAACCCATTGCCACCAGACATGTTGTTCTTCACTTTGTCTGCTAGAATCAGTGGTGGTGGTGGGTTAGAGCTGGCCATCTGATTACCATCATGGGTTCGAGTGTGATTCTGCTGGTGGTGAATATGGCTAGGCAAATGCTGGTGGTGATGATGGTGATTGTCATGAGGACTTAGCTGGTATCCAGATGAGGCTGATCCAGGCAGGCACTTTTTGACTGAGGAGGGGGATGGTGACTTCTGCCTCATGTGGTGAGTCTGATGAATCATGACGGAAGCTGGTGGAGCCACATTTTTAGATACCATCATGGATGGGATTCCACCCGCAGTCCCAAACTGGTGATGGTTCATGTGGAGGATATGTGGGTGATCACCGATGTGAGATGCCATGTGACCACCTCTCACATCTTGATACCCAGATTTTCCAGGCTCATGAGTAGATTTAGGAACACTATTGACTGGGCTGCCCAGTCGAGGCCGACCCCTCTTTCGGCCCATGGTTGTGCTAGACTGATGCTCCTTCTGAACTGCATGTCTCTGAGCCTCCACTAGAGCTCTGTTCTGACTAGAACTATGGTATAATAGTCCAGGGTTGGCCTGAGTATACATGCTACTGGATGACACAGCAACATCTGCATGACCAGATGATGGTGTCACTTTGTTAGTATCTCTGGTAGAGGGTGTTAAGAGTTTGCTAATCATTTCTGTCTGGCTGATGACCTGGTCAACTATATCCTGGACGCTGATGGTGCCATCTTTGTTAGTATTCTGTTGTTTGTCTTTATCTCCTGAAGGATTGTTAGTTGTATTTTTATTTCCGTTAAATCCATCTATGTGAACTGAGGGACTGATAATGCCACCACTGCTATGAGTTATTTGGTGTCTATCAATGATGGATGTGTTAATTCCACTAATATTTTTGTCCACATTTCGGGGTGGCTTATTATTTTCAGCTTCTTCTTTTAAAGCTTTTTGCCTCTCATCCTCTTCAAATGATAAAAAGCTCTCCACAAGCACTTTCTCGATGTGGTCCTTAAAACACAGGTTAGATGTTCTGACTGGAGCTTGTATGTTCTCTGAAGATTCCAGTTTTTCCTTTGGTGTTACCTCAGAGTGAGACTGCAAACCTGGAGTTGAGCTCAGCATTTGTTCACTGGTGGAACTATCCCCTATTCCACTCCCTGCTGACTGGCTCTCATGTCTGAGAGAATTATCAAGGACTCTGTCAATCACATTCTGTAGTTTCACAGGTCCAGATGTGGTGAAAGGAGATCTTAAAGCAGCTGAATGGTCTGGAGACTTCTTGGCCACTTCCCACATCAACATCTGTCCATGGGACTCTTTACTCATGGCCAACTGGGAGAGCTCTTCACACTTCTCCAAGTCTATTGTCTTCAGTCGCTCCTGCAGATATGCTGAGAATGTCTGCTTCTCTGTTGATGACCGTGGCTGTATTACAACATCACTGTTTGACTTTTCCAGAGATTGTTCACTGATTCTTGTTTTGAGACCTGACTGTTCATTAACTCTTGCTTTCAAACCTACCTCACAAATGTCCTGTCCTTGTCTTGTCTGATAATTAGGACCATCACAGTTAACAGTAAGGTCTTTGATCTCACTGTTTTCTTTTCTTAGCTGCATCTCTTGAGCATCTTTAACTTCAACACCGCTATAGTGGTCTTCTGAAGTATAACAGTCCTCAAGTTGGTTACAACTTTCAGACCCTGATACCTTCAACTGTTTGTTAGAATCATCATTGGGTGAGTCTGAACTTCTTGACCTGGAAGACACAAATTCGTTTTTCAAATCATTGCTCACTTCTTCGTTAGAACAATCTGAGGCCAGAAGATCATCGTCAGTTTTGCTGTCTGCTTGTGGGGAGTAATCATTGTTTGATGAAAGACAATTTTCGATGACTGTGTCAATAGCTGCTCGTATCGACATTCTACTGACCTCGAGTTCAGTTCTTGATCTGAGACTTGAAAACTCGGCCATTTCTGACTCACTGCGACCCGACGACATGAGGGTGTTGATGTTGTTTTTCCATGCTGCATTAGGTCGTGTGTCTGCACTGTCTGTTTTGATTTTACTCTCAGATGTGATATGTGATGAAACTGATGAGTGCTGGGATGAGGTGACTGCTGCTGTTCCATCTGCATGAGCTGAACACTGCTGGCCCATTTTCTAGGAAGCTAAACCTGTACAAAAAAAAGAAAGAAAAACAAGGAGGTCAGCATGGCCGAATGGATAAGAGGGCTCATTCTTAAACATCTGGTGAGCTAATGCTGATATAGCGGGTTCAACCCATACAACGGTCAGTTTGACTAAAATTTTGACTTCTCGTCCTTGACTTGGGCAAGTGGAAAGGTAGATAACAAACCAAATTAAGGAATACACAAGCTTGGTAGACCGGGTAAAGCCAACAGACTAGAGAAGGCAGATCTACCAGAAACATATACTACAATGGCATGCATACAAAAACCCACATGTGATGACACAGTATTAGACAACTCCCTACACAATAACAACCACAAACCTACTCATCTGTCTCTTGGTCTGTCTGCACATGTGGCATGTACAGGTTTTTACTTCCTGAAATTAAAACTTCCTCCCCACAGACCTGTTTCCCCAGATGTTGGCGAGGATCATCAACCACATGGGAGAAATCCAATAGCTGTCATCTTTGTTGCCCATGTTTGTGTTGTGTTGCATAATGGATTGATAAATGAATGTTATTGATTGGTACAGCAGGACAAGTAAGTTGATGGGGGTATCCCAACATCATACATCTCCTTATGCAGTGTTTCTTTCATATAACAGTGTTTCTCAACTTTTTCAAAGCTGCGACCCCTATTGTAATATCTAAGTAACCCACAACAACCTTTTATAAGAGCCAAGCAACCCCAAATCCCTTTTATGACAGCAAAGTATCTTGCGACCCCCACCATATTTGCGTAAAAGGACATGTTTAACCCTTTACAGGGCAGACGATTGTCCATTTTTTAGCCCTGAACGGGCAAGATTTTTTCAGGTTCGCTAAAATTTCGGGTTGCGTTAGTAAAAACATCACAAATAAGGTGTTAGTCAACCGATTTTAGTTAAATAAACAACACAATGAAGGGAAAAGCATGCAGAATATGTTACTCACGTGATTGTTGCCGGTAATCCATATATGAACACAAATATTTACGAAATACGGCATGTTGTTTGTGATTTTCCGTCATCTATACGGCAATTTACAAACAATTTTCAGAATCATAATCACTTTCTTTAAAGTCCGACTCACGACTGCTAATGCAAAGTAACGCTTTGCACTGATATCTAGCTCCGATTAATAATCAACTTCGTGCCCTTTAATGTCATTTAAATTGAACAGAGCGAAATCTCGGCTATCACTTGAAGAATCGCCGAAATCCATTTTGAAAAACAGCGTAAAAATCCCGAAAACTATCAAAAAAAGTCCGTTAAAGTCTGTTCAAAGTCATTGTAGCGCGTTTACAAATGGCGGCCACGTTGTCAAGCTATCGGCGAAAGTGAAAGTAGTCATCGGAAGTGTCGGAAAACCGAGAGATCGCATTTTTAAAATGACTAGTCGTCAAAGACGCGATTGGGCGTTATGCCCGTTTAACGCATCGAACGCTATCAGGCGCTGTGCCTGTTAAAGGGTTAATAGGCTAAGTATGCTTTGATAATACAAATTTTGCATCATGCACAATATTTTATTTCAGCTGACAATTTATAACATATAATTAGCTTAAGTATGATAAAAGATTTAATTTCTTTTGACCTCCACCGATCTCCTAGTGCTATGGAAGTTCCTTTCAGCTTTTGTATTCTTATTTTAATATTTGTGTCTGTTCCCCCATTTTGTCTACATTGCTGCTTAAATAGATGTACGATTTTAGCTCCTGAAATAAGGTTTCAATAAGGGAGATCCGGTTATAATTTGCTTGTGTTTTATTCTCATTATTTTTCCTCTACAGCTGTGGGAAATTTGGCAGCAGACCACCTTGCTTTGCTTTTCATACAATGGTATGTGTGCCACTCATTAAGAAAGCAATGGCAAACTACTGAGCATAAACTTATCAACCAAGAAATCACAACAGCCAAAAATCACTGTCTTATAAGCTCTAGCGTATCATTTGACATCCAGTTGATCTTTCTGGTCCCTTTATGTGAGACAATATCTTTGGCTGGTGCTGTTAGGTTATCTCTAGCATGCATAGTTAATTCATCAGGTGTTATCTCATTTTGGACTGCCATCAATAGTTCACACTTGTTCTCCACTACAACCGCATATTTTCCGGGTATTTTGCTGGTACTATAGTGGACTGGCTTTGATATTTAATCATATTTCTGAGTTTAACTTTTAGTACTGCCATTAAGAGAGGGAGAGAGATAAGAGAAGGGGGAGGAGGAGGAGGAGAAGAAGAAGAAGAGGAGTAAGAGGAGGAGGAGGAGAAGAAGAGGATGAGGAGGAGGAGAAGAAGAAGAAGAAGAAGAAGAAGGAGAAGAAGAAGAAGAAGAAGAAGAAGAAGAAGAAGAAGAAGAAGAAGAAGAAGAAGAAGAAGAAGAAGAAATCATTTAAACTGATTTGCTTATCTTCATGTGTTCATATATTCCACATATACAAACAACACAGTTCACCGACCAAAGTGCAAGCACGCCAGCCAGCGGTGCCAGCCAACCTTCAGCTAGTTAGTACACTGGGATCACACACAGGCACTCGGCACATAAAGTTGGTCATGGTACAGCCTAGCTAAAGTACAAGTGAACCCAGAGGTTGCCCTGCAGACGTGTGGTAAGACATCATAATGCTGGTTGGGTCAATCACGACGATGTGTGTACGCGTGTGTATGTTTAAGTATGTATATCCCACTCTGTGCACTGGATTTGTGTCTGTGGACAATGACATCCTTAACGCCCGTGGAGGGAACATTATTTATTTTATTAACCGAGGTTTAATCCCTGCATGTCTAGGTGCTGTGCCGAATCCCTGCACGTCTAGGTGCTGTGCCGAATTATGACCTGGTTACATCCTAGTTTAGTTTAGTTTAGTCGATGGATCAACATCACAACATCCTAGTTTAGTTTAATTTAGTCTGCGGATCAACATCACAACATCCTACTTTAGTTAAGTTTAGTCGACGGATCAACATCACAACATCCTAGTTTAGTTTAGTCGACGGATCAACATCACAACATCCTAGTTTAGTTTAATTTAGTCGGCGGATCAACATCACAACATCCTAGTTTAGTTTAGTCGACGGATCAACATCACAACATCCTAGTTTAGTTTAGTTTAGTCGACGGATCAACATCACAACATCCTAGTTTAGTTTAATTTAGTCGACGGATCAACATCACAACATCCTAGTTTAGTTTAGTTTAGTCGACGGATCAACATCACAACATCCTAGTTTAGTTTAGTTTAGTCGATGGATCAACATCACAACATCCTAGTTTAGTTTAATTTAGTCGGCGGATCAACATCACAACATCCTAGTTTAGTTTAGTTTAGTCGACGGATCAACATCACAACATCCTAGTTTAGTTTAGTTTAGTCGGCGGATCAACATCACAACATCCTAGTTTAGTTTAGTTTAGTCGACGGATCAACATCACAACATCCTAGTTTAGTTTAATTTAGTCGGCGGATCAACATCACAACACCCTAGTTTAGTTTAATTTAGTCGGCGGATCAACATCACAACATCCTAGTTTAGTTTAGTTTAGTCGACGGATCAACATCACAACATCCTAGTTTAGTTTAATTTAGTCGGCGGATCAACATCACAACATCCTAGTTTAGTTTAGTTTAGTCGACGGATCAACATCACAACATCCTAGTTTAGTTTAATTTAGTCGGCGGATCAACATCACAACATCCTAGTTTAGTTTAATTTAGTCGGCGGATCAACATCACAACACCCTAGTTTAGTTTAATTTAGTCGGCGGATCAACATCACAACATCCTAGTTTAGTTTAGTTTAGTCGACGGATCAACATCACAACATCCTAGTTTAGTTTAATTTAGTCTGCGGATCAACATCACAACATCCTAGTTTAGTTTAATTTAGTCGGCGGATCAACATCACAACATCCTAGTTTAGTTTAATTTAGTCGGCGGATCAACATCACAACACCCTAGTTTAGTTTAATTTAGTCGGCGGATCAACATCACAACATCCTAGTTTAGTTTAGTTTAGTCGACGGATCAACATCACAACATCCTAGTTTAGTTTAATTTAGTCTGCGGATCAACATCACAACATCCTACTTTAGTTAAGTTTAGTCGACGGATCAACATCACAACATCCTAGTTTAGTTTAGTCGACGGATCAACATCACAACATCCTAGTTTAGTTTAATTTAGTCGGCGGATCAACATCACAACATCCTAGTTTAGTTTAGTCGACGGATCAACATCACAACATCCTAGTTTAGTTTAGTTTAGTCGACGGATCAACATCACAACATCCTAGTTTAGTTTAATTTAGTCGACGGATCAACATCACAACATCCTAGTTTAGTTTAGTTTAGTCGACGGATCAACATCACAACATCCTAGTTTAGTTTAATTTAGTCTGCGGATCAACATCACAACATCCTACTTTAGTTAAGTTTAGTCGACGGATCAACATCACAACATCCTAGTTTAGTTTAGTCGACGGATCAACATCACAACATCCTAGTTTAGTTTAATTTAGTCGGCGGATCAACATCACAACATCCTAGTTTAGTTTAGTCGACGGATCAACATCACAACATCCTAGTTTAGTTTAGTTTAGTCGATGGATCAACATCACAACATCCTAGTTTAGTTTAATTTAGTCGACGGATCAACATCACAACATCCTAGTTTAGTTTAGTTTAGTCGACGGATCAACATCACAACATCCTAGTTTAGTTTAGTTTAGTCGGCGGATCAACATCACAACATCCTAGTTTAGTTTAGTTTAGTCGACGGATCAACATCACAACATCCTAGTTTAGTTTAATTTAGTCGGCGGATCAACATCACAACACCCTAGTTTAGTTTAATTTAGTCGGCGGATCAACATCACAACATCCTAGTTTAGTTTAGTTTAGTCGACGGATCAACATCACAACATCCTAGTTTAGTTTAATTTAGTCGGCGGATCAACATCACAACATCCTAGTTTAGTTTAGTTTAGTCGACGGATCAACATCACAACATCCTAGTTTAGTTTAATTTAGTCGGCGGATCAACATCACAACATCCTAGTTTAGTTTAATTTAGTCGGCGGATCAACATCACAACACCCTAGTTTAGTTTAATTTAGTCGGCGGATCAACATCACAACATCCTAGTTTAGTTTAGTTTAGTCGACGGATCAACATCACAACATCCTAGTTTAGTTTAATTTAGTCTGCGGATCAACATCACAACATCCTAGTTTAGTTTAATTTAGTCGGCGGATCAACATCACAACATCCTAGTTTAGTTTAATTTAGTCGGCGGATCAACATCACAACACCCTAGTTTAGTTTAATTTAGTCGGCGGATCAACATCACAACATCCTAGTTTAGTTTAGTTTAGTCGACGGATCAACATCACAACATCCTAGTTTAGTTTAATTTAGTCTGCGGATCAACATCACAACATCCTACTTTAGTTAAGTTTAGTCGACGGATCAACATCACAACATCCTAGTTTAGTTTAGTCGACGGATCAACATCACAACATCCTAGTTTAGTTTAATTCAGTCGGCGGATCAACATCACAACATCCTAGTTTAGTTTAGTCGACGGATCAACATCACAACATCCTAGTTTAGTTTAGTTTAGTCGACGGATCAACATCACAACATCCTAGTTTAGTTTAATTTAGTCGACGGATCAACATCACAACATCCTAGTTTAGTTTAGTTTAGTCGACGGATCAACATCACAACATCCTAGTTTAGTTTAGTTTAGTCGATGGATCAACATCACAACATCCTAGTTTAGTTTAATTTAGTCGGCGGATCAACATCACAACATCCTAGTTTAGTTTAGTTTAGTCGACGGATCAACATCACAACATCCTAGTTTAGTTTAGTTTAGTCGGCGGATCAACATCACAACATCCTAGTTTAGTTTAGTTTAGTCGACGGATCAACATCACAACATCCTAGTTTAGTTTAATTTAGTCGGCGGATCAACATCACAACACCCTAGTTTAGTTTAATTTAGTCGGCGGATCAACATCACAACATCCTAGTTTAGTTTAGTTTAGTCGACGGATCAACATCACAACATCCTAGTTTAGTTTAATTTAGTCGGCGGATCAACATCACAACATCCTAGTTTAGTTTAGTTTAGTCGGCGGATCAACATCACAACATCCTAGTTTAGTTTAGTTTAGTCTGCGGATCAACATCACAACATCCTAGTTTAGTTTAATTTAGTCGGCGGATCAACATCACAACATCCTAGTTTAGTTTAGTTTAGTCGACGGATCAACATCACAACATCCTAGTTTAGTTTAATTTAGTCGGCGGATCAACATCACAACATCCTAGTTTAGTTTAGTTTAGTCGACGGATCAACATCACAACATCCTAGTTTAGTTTAATTTAGTCGGCGGATCAACATCACAACATCCTAGTTTAGTTTAGTTTAGTCGATGGATCAACATCACCGCACACGGGTGTATCCCATAAGTGCTCCGTTCTACTCCTAACTCAATCCTGAGTCCGGAGAAACTCAGCTCAGTGTACGAACTCCGTAGCACCGACGAGGAACCTGAAATACTTTGGGCAGATTTTTAACTCGACATTTTGCCCAGGCAGCGTCGTTAGGCTACTCTTTTTCGATATTCAACTGCCAAGGGATTTTGTACGTGCGCAACAATACACACGGGCGTCCGATCTCACTACCCAGAGACCAGGGGCAATTTGGTACTAGAAGCCCACGTGAAAAAAATCCCAGCCCTCACCGGGACCTCCAGCACTCGAGGCGGACACCATACCCCTCCCCCCCTTCCGGTTGTGGTTACATGCTAATATTCCTCTCCGTAAATGTTAAGTTCCAGTAGCAGTCTTGCATGCCCTGCTGGTTTCTATGATTGGAGAGGGGGAAAAGAAGCCGGCAACACTATTCCTCCTGGAGATGGTACTTTGGTACCGGGTGGGTCACACCAAACGTGACTTCGACAGTCCTTTCTCAACTGAACGCCATTGCGTCCGTCGGACGTAAGAGTTGAAACTCAGTGGGGAAAAAGGATTCACTATCAATATACCAACCAATCGTGTGAGTAATGAGTGCATGTTGTGCGTATTTATATCTGTATGCTTATGCAACACGTGACAGACCACGCGTTCTTAATACCCTCTACACCAGTGTTTCCCAACCTTTTTTGTACCATGCCCCACTTAAGCCTTTCTAAAATTCATATTGCCCCCCTCCCCCGCCCCATGCCCCCCTCCCCTCAACATATACATTATTTTTAATATTCAAAAATTGAAATGTTCACTAAAGAAACTTGAATGATAGGTTTTAGGAAGAAATCACTAGGTAATTATTGAGCAAACACAGTAAGTAAATTTTCAAAACATATAATGGAGAACTGAAATTACAAAATAAAGTAAAAAACTGAAAGCTGGAGAACTGAAAGTACAAAATAATTTTAATGAAAGATTTTTCTATATTATTTTAATTATTAGTAATTATTTATTATTTAAATTTAGTGAGATCCTTGCGCTTGATGCTTGCTGCAAAGAGATCTTATGTCAGGTTCCAATTTAGTTAACTTCAGTCTCAAGTCTCCCCGTTTCGTTATATTCAGCCGATTTCTTCCATTTTCGAATTGCCCCCCTTAACAGTCAAATTGCCCCCCTGTGGGGCGTGGGCCCCACGTTGGGAAACACTGCTCTACACCCTGAGGTGCATGACAAGCGACAGATGCAGTTCGGTCGATTGAGACAGCGTGCGCGCACGAGGGTGTGTGTTTACTTGTGTGTATATGTTTATGGGTATACGATTATGTTTATTTTTATGATTGTATGTGTGTGTATTTGTGTGCGCAAAACATGCAACAATACATGTTGTTGAGTCCCTCCTATGCAACCCCAGCTTTGCGAGAAGCGACAGATGCAGCGCGGCCAATCAAGAGAGTAACGTGAGAAATACACTCACAAACACTGATCGGCAAACTGAGCAGACACAAGTACCACACAAACCGTGGGATTCCGCGGACACAAATGACAACCGAACACTCGAAATCTATAGACACACGGGGAATCAAACCCGAAGGAAGAAGGCACGCCTATGGGCAACCAGCTAGAGGCTGCCAACTCGGCATTTTCGAGGTTTCGATATAGCCACGAGTTGAAGTTCACTTCTCTGGGGTAAACACTGTTAGTTTTGTGAAGGTGACACGTTCCAATCCGGGTGGGATCATATCTTTCAATTTTTAAATTGTGTAGTATGAACTGCTATCTCTACACCGTGTTTTCTATGACACCCATTAATGCTTGCAACTTTATTTCACACTTACCAGGTCATGGTGGTATAAGGCATCAAGCACTTGACCTACACCTGGGCGAAACCCGCAAATATTTGCACTTTTCTACCTGGCATTAAAGTCACAGTGTCAAAGTGTTAATATGTCTGCATACCAACCCAGTGTCCTGAGTTCAATTTCCCAGCTCTGGGGGTAGACCCGACCTTATGACATTTTGTACGCGATAGTTTTGCTGAACAACTTCAGGGTGCTGGGGGGGGGGGGGGGGGGGTGGAGGAGATGCGAGACGAGGAAGGCAGCGTGATCATTCTGCCTTTTAACAAAGATAAAGCAACATATAAAACAGCAGTTTGACCATTTTGCCCTCTAACAAACAAGGCAAAATATAAAACAGCAGTATGAACATTATGTCCTCTAACAAACAAGGCAAACTATAAAACAGCAGTGTGGCTATTCTGTCCTCTAACAAACAAGGCAAACTATAAAACAGCAGTATGGCTATTCTGTCCTCTAACAAACAAGGCAAACTATAAAACAGCAGTGTGGCTATTCTGTTCTCTAACAAACAAAGCAAACTATAAAACAGCAGTGTGGCTATTGTGTTCTCTAACAAACAAGGCAAACTATAAAATAGCAGTGTGGCTATTCTGTTCTCTAACAAACAAGGCAAACTATAAAACAGCAGTGTGGCTATTGTGTTCTCTAACAAACAAGGCAAACTATAAAACAGCAGTGTGGCTATTCTGTCCTCTAACAAACAAGGCAAACTATAAAACAGCAGTATGGCTATTCTGTCCTCTAACAAACAAGGCAAACTATAAAACAGCAGTGTGGCTATTGTGTTCTCTAACAAACAAGGCAAACTATAAAACAGCAGTGTAGCTATTGCGTTCTCTAACAAACAAGGCAAACTATAAAACAGCAGTATGGCTATTCTGTCCTCTAACAAACAAGGCAAACTATAAAACAGCAGTATGGCTATTCTGTCCTCTAACAAACAAGGCAAACTATAAAACAGCAGTATGGCTATTCTGTCCTCTAACAAACAAGGCAAACTATAAAACAGCAGTGTGGCTATTCTGTCCTCTAACAAACAAAGCAAACTATAAAACAGCAGTGTGGCTATTGTGTTCTCTAACAAACAAGGCAAACTATAAAACAGCAGTGTGGCTATTGTGTTCTCTAACAAACAAGGCAAACTATAAAACAGCAGTGTGGCTATTCTGTTCTCTAACAAACAAGGCAAACTATAAAACAGCAGTATGGCTATTCTGTCCTCTAACAAACAAGGCAAACTATAAAACAGCAGTGTGGCTATTGTGTTCTCTAACAAACAAGGCAAACTATAAAACAGCAGTGTGGCTATTCTGTTCTCTAACAAACAAGGCAAACTATAAAACAGCAGTATGGCTATTCTGTCCTCTAACAAACAAGGCAAACTATAAAACAGCAGTATGGCTATTCTGTCCTCTAACAAACAAGGCAAACTATAAAACAGCAGTGTGGCTATTCTGTCCTCTAACAAACAAAGCAAACTATAAAACATCAGTGTGGCTATTGTGTTCTCTAACAAACAAGGCAAACTATAAAACAGCAGTGTGGCTATTGTGTTCTCTAACAAACAAGGCAAACTATAAAACAGCAGTGTGGCTATTCTGTTCTCTAACAAACAAAGCAAACTATAAAACAGCAGTATGGCTATTCTGTCCTCTAACAAACAAGGCAAACTATAAAACAGCAGTGTGGCTATTCTGTTCTCTAACAAACAAGGCAAACTATAAAACAGCAGTGTGGCTATTCTGTTCTCTAACAAACAAGGCAAACTATAAAACAGCAGTGTGGCTATTCTGTTCTCTAACAAACAAGGCAAACTATAAAACAGCAGTGTGGCTATTCTGTTCTCTAACAAACAAGGCAAACTATAAAACAGCAGTGTGGCTATTCTGTTCTCTAACAAACAAGGCAAACTATAAAACAGCAGTGTGGCTATTCTGTCCTCTAACAAACAAGGCAAACTATAAAACAGCAGTGTGACCATTCTGTCCTCTAACAAACAAAAGGCGCACCAGGTACGTGCAAACAGCGTAAAGCTGACACAGTTTGTTAACACCTGGTTGCGTATCAGCTTGACAAATAGGGAGAGTTCAAGGTTATGTCACCGGTTCAGCAGCTGATTAAATTATTAATTATCGCTGTTGGAATGAGTGTGTGTGTGTGTGTGTGTGTGTGTGTGTGTGTGTGTGTGTGTGTGTGTGTGTGTGTTTAAGAAGGTGGATATGTGATAGCCGAGAAACACTATATATTCAAAGAGATGAAGATACAGAAAATAATGGTTGTTAAAGTTAAACAAGGTGAAGGTGAGAGAGGGGGGGAGAAAGAGAGAGAGGGAAAGAGAGAGAGAGAGAGGGGGGGGGGAGAGAGAGAGGGGGGGGAGAGAGAGAGGGGGGGGAGAGAGGGAGAGAGAGAGAGGGAGAGAGAGAGAGAGAAAGTGTGGGGGAACGGAGGGGGAATAAACTGTGGTAACAGAGAAACAATAGAGAGTAGTTATGGTTGAAAAGAAACAACAGAAAATGGCTGTGGTTTAAGAGAAACAACAAATATTAGCTAGAGTTGAACACACAATAAAATGCAGTGTAACTATAATCGAAACAAAACGGTCAGAGGGTAGTTATACATGTAATTGAAGAGAAGAAATTTAGAGTAGAGGAAGTTGAAAAGAATCAATAGAGAGTAGCTATGGTAAGAGAAAAACAACAGAAAGTAGCAACAGTAAAAAGGAAACAATTGAGAGTAGATGTGGTAAAAAACGAAACAGAGTAGCTATAATTGAAGAGAAAGGACAGAGTAGTTATGGTAAAAGAGAAACATTAGAGAGCAGCTATGGTAAAAGGGAAACAATACAGAGTAGCTATAGGAAGAGAAACAATAGAGAGTAGCTATAGTTTAAGAGAAACAATAGAGAGTGGCTATAGTTGAAGAGAAACAACAGGATAGCTATAATTGAAGAGAAACAACAGGGAGTAGCTGTGGTATGAGAGATACTATAGAGAGTACTTATGGTAGGGTGAAAGAAAAGAAAGTGAGTGTGTGAAAGAGGAGTGGAGAGACAGAATGAGATAAAAAGAATGAGAGAGAGAGAGAGAGAGAGAGAGAGAGAGAGAGAGAGAGAGAGAGAGAGAGAGAGAGAGAGAGAGAGAGAGAGAGGGGGGATGAATACAAGAATAGAGAAAAAATGATATAATAGTATGAGTGTAAGAAAATAGAATATAACGGCTGCAAGAATAGGGAGAGGCATTGCGTGAAGAGAGAGAGAGAGAGAGAGAGAGAGAGAGAGAGAGAGAGAGAGAGAGAGAGAGAGAGAGAGACTCAGTGAAACAGCAGAGAGAAGAAAGGGAGGTGCCGTGACGAAAAGAGAGAGACAGAGAGAGAGAAAAGAAAGCATGAGCAGAAGAAGAAGAAGAAGAAGAAGAAGAAGAAGAAGAAGAAGAAGAAGAAGAAGAAGAAGAAGAAGAAGAAGAAGAAGAAGAAGAAGAAGAAACAACAACAACAACATCCTACTAGACTACACAGAGAGATGGAAATCGATGTTGCAAACAGTAAACAGCTAAATAAAGCCGACGATGCCGAGGCAGGAGTTTACGCAAAACAGCCAGCAGCTCAAGGACGCCGGAGATTAACTCAGCCAATAAATACCACACCGCCACATGAGACACTCACTCGTGGTGCCACTTCAGTATGTTATGTAAGAGGAACCTGGTGAGTGCTGCTTGGGTCAGGCTTAGTCGGCGCGTTGCTGTAACGGTTAAGACGTTATGCTGACAGTGGCACGGACACAGTCGGATCGGGTGTCAATGCCAGCTCTCGTCGTTCGCTCCGTGCAGCTTGCTTGTATCTGCCTTTCATCTCTCAACGGAACTGGTTCCCTTACCCAACTCATGCCAAGCTATTTGTAGATTTGTTCATGATTAGCTAGATTTGGCAGCTAAAGTTTTCTGCGGGGTGGGGAAGCCAACCCTACGTCACCTTTCTTAGTCGCCGCTTACGACATGTTTACCGTGTTACCCTTTGCTTCTTGTAGGGTGCTCCGGTAACACGCGGGCATTCGTGCAACTGCGCCACCAAAAAATGTGATGGTCCTAACACTTTACATGCCGACTTCCTGGCCTAGAGGTTAGCAACTTTTCTCCGTAATCTTGTATACTCTCGTAAGTAACGCGACGACGGTGAGAATCAGCAGTGGTTCGAATCGCGTCGGTAACTTACGGGGTATGTGAGCCGGCCGCTCAGAAAGCAATGGCAAACTACTGAGCGTAATCTTGCCAAGAAATCAACAATCAGCTGAAAGATGCTGATGTTGACAGCGATGTCCTGTAAAGGATATGCAAACATTTAATTTAACACTGTTCCTGTTACTGACTTGTTTTTTTTAAGGGGTTAGTGTGGGGGTTCGGTTTAGGTCAGATCTGAGCTAGGGTTAGATCTGTGCTAGAGTTGATTTCGGTTTAGGTCAGATCTGAGTTAGGGTTAGATTTCGCTTTGCTGTAGATTAGTGGTAGGACTTAAGATTAAGGTTATGGTTTTGTTAGGTTGAAATTCCGGTTTTCGTTTAGGCCTGGAGCTAGGTTACAGTATGGGTTACATTTGGGTCAGGGCATGGGTACTAACGTATCCATAAACACTCACATCAAGAGATGGTATATGCATGAATGAAAGTTCAACATACGGCAAAGCGAAGATTACGAGTGAGCTTGTTTGGCATCCATTCTCCGCTAGAAGCACAGTGGCTATGTAGTAGTCTTTCCTGCCGGACCGGTGGACATGTGTTCAAATCCCCTTCAATGTGGAGATTTTCCCCACTGACTTGATTTACAAAAAACATCAACCACCCAGATTCAGAAAACCTCAGTAAGTTGAACATATTAGCACACTCTATCTTACTCCCCCGTGATATAAATGAAGAAGACGCTAGATGTAATGTTTTAGTGTAGAAAGAAAGGCTATACATTACAAACAAATCCTGAGAGAGAGAGAGAGAGAGAGAGAGAGAGAGAGAGAGAGAGAGAGAGAGAGAGAGAGAGAGAGAGAGAGGGGAGTGAGAGAGAAAGAGGAGAATGAAGAGAGAGAGAGAGAGAGAGAGAGAGAGAGAGAGAGAGAGAGAGAGAGAGAGAGAGAGAGAGAGAGAGAGAGAGAGAGGGGGGAATATGCAGGGGTGAAATAGAGGAATAATGAAGATTAGTAAACATTAACATTTCTCAATGTAATCTATTAAGAATATGCCACACGTGGCATATGGGACTACTACGTGTTGTTAGAGAAACACACGCGCAGCATGCATTCAAGGCTGGTGCAATTTAATGTAAGAATGCATTACGCAAATATAAGCAATATAATAATTTTAAATATGAGTCAATGTGAATAAAGGATAATGTGCATGTGTTCACGTCGTAAACAGTGAATAAAGCATGTTGTTGCTCTACAGTCGTCGAAGGTGGGAGTGTTCTGCCAACACTTGGTAAAATATGTTAAGTGCTACTGCACGAGAATCGATTATCACTCAGCGGAGATGCCCATAAGAGCTAAGGGGGGTTAATCCACTAAGTTGTTTACTCTATCCAAAAGCAGAACCGTCAACTAGTTGAAGAATCGAGTTTAGTAGGACTTTTCGCAAAGCGATAAACAACAAGCATTTCTGAAGGACATCTTCTGGCTCAAGATAGATAAGCTCGAGAGATTGTGAGTGTGAAATGTGTAGATAATTAATTAATGACTGCTGTATTCTGAATCACTTGTGATCATTTTGCACTAAACTATTCAACAACATATATGCCTGCTAGGTGGCCAAGGGGTTACGGACGCAGTGTGAAATCCCGCATACCTGCATTCACAACACAGCTGCGGCGATTTGGCAGCAGACCGCCTTGCGTTGGGTTTTACGAAATGGTATCGGTACCGGTCGTTCATAAAGCAATGGCAAACTACTGATCGTAAACTTGCCAAGAGATCACAACAGCAAAACTAATTGCTGGTGTTGACTGCAACATCTTGTAAGGGATATGCAACTAACTTTTAAAACACACTCTCTCTCTCTCTCTTATATGTGGTAAGTTAAAAATGAGTCCTGATATCTCTATGTAACTTCTGTGTGCTTCTTCTGCATTATAACCATTGACAAACTCACGCCAAACCCTCCTATCTGTTCCCACCCCCAGCAGTACGCTACACATCCCTCCACATTATTCATGTCTCTAAGTTTCCTCTCCGTGGTTTTAAGTCTCCATCCATCCATCATGTGCCATGCCGATAAGCGTGAGCGGTCATGTTTTACCATCTCACTCGACCACCAGAGTCGTGGATCAGTTCCGTGTTCCTGTCTCGACCATGCCACGTGGCTAAAGCCATCCAGGTATTTACTAGTCAATGAAGGTTTTAGTTGTTCTCCAGGTTTTCGTTCCCACATCAATACTGACTTGGTGATTCAGTTCAATAGTCTAAGCTTAATACTGTACTATAATTCATATTGACTTCCACAAACTTCCAAAAGCTATGAAGGCTTATCTTGTTTTGTTTATTTTTATGCTAATATCTAAATCTGTTCCTTCATCACTGTCTATTTTGACAGCCAAATATCTGTCTGATTCCACCACTTAATGTGCGGTTTCACCACAGACGGTCGCGTTATCACTTGCTTGATTTATTCTCGTAATCTTTGTCTTTCTCCTATACATGTTTAGATCTAATTAATTTGTTTAGTCGACGGATCACCATCACGGCACACGGGTGTAACCCCCTAATCCTAACTCAAGCCTGAGTCGGGAGAATCTCATCTCAGTGTACGAACTCCGTAGCACCGACGAGGATCCTGAAATACTTTGGGTAGATTTTTAACTCGAAATTTTGCCCGGGCAGCTCCGTTAGGCTACTCTCTTTCGATTTCCAACTGCCAAGGGATTTTGTACGTGCGCAACAATGCACACGGGCGTCCAATCTCACTACCCAGAGACCAGGGGAAAGTTTGTTACTAGAAGTCCACGTGAAAAAAAATCCCGACCCTTACCGGGGCTTGAACCCGGGACCTCCAGCACTCGAGGCGGACACCATACCTCGAGACCACTTAGCTCCCATATTTAGACATAATTATTGTGACCTTCCATCAAGTGTATTTATATTATTTATAATTTCCTTTCTGTTGACAAGGGGAAAATGTCATCAGCGAAGTCAAGATAATGCATCTGTTCTGTCAGAGTCAACTGAATTCCAAATGACAATAGGCAATCCTGCTGCACCCTTTTTATTTCAAAAGCACGTTTTAGTTTCCGTTATGAGGAACTTTCTGTCAGCGTCCGTCATGAGGAACTTTCTGTCAGCGTCCGTCATGAGGAACTTTCTGTCAGCGTCCACTGAATTTGGTTGTAGCTACTGCTATCCTCATAATCCTGCCTATTGTCAGCAAGAATAATAAAAGTAGCGATATACATTCCTGTGGCACCCTTGTTTTTATTTCAAACGCAAGTTTTAGTTTCCTTAATGAGAAACTTCTCATTTCATGTATTTATATGCTGACTTTAACGACATTCTGTGGGATTCCGTAGTATCTCAGCAATTTTCCGAATAGATTTCCTAGCAATGCTGTCCAAAGCCGTTTTATAGTCCACAAATCCAATATACAGCTGTTAATTCATGTCAGCCGGCTTCGTGGCTTAGAGGTTATGACTTTTCTCTGTAATCTCGTATACCCTCATCGGTAACGTGATGACGGTGAGAATCAGCAGTGGTTCGAATCGCATCGGTAACTTACGGGGTATGTGAGCCGGCCGCTCAGAAAGCAATAGCAAACTACTGAGCGTAATCTTGCCAAGAGATCAACACACAGCTGAAAGATGCTGGTGTTGACAGCGATGTCCTGTAAAGGATATGCAAAAAAAAAAAAAAAAAAAAAAATTAATGTCAATGATTTGCTCTATTATTCTGCGTAATATGGTTATCTGGTCAGTGCGGGATATTCTTGGCCAGAAGCCTGAATCTTACTCCCGTAACTGTCTGTCTATGGCATCTCTTAATTTCTCCAGAGTGGTCCTCCATCCATCATGTGCCATGCCGGAAAGCGTGGGCGGTCATGACTCGCCATTTCACTAGATCATCAGAGTCGTGGATCAGCTCAGTGTTCTTGTTTCGACCATGCCATGTGGCCAAGTCATCCAAGTATTTACTTCTCGGTCTTCCCCTTGGTCTGTTCCCTTCGATCTCGCCAGTTGTCACCAAGTTCTCCAATTCACTTCTTTTCATAATATGCCCACAAAGTTTTGACTATCTACGTCTAATTTCTCTAATCAATCTAAGATACATTGATTTACTGCATTAAAACTGGTCAAAATTTCGTGATTACCCCAGGTGTTTCCACTTCATTTCTTCATAACCAGTGTTATCTGTTCCTATCCTGGCATTTAGGTCACCCCATCTCCATTTATTTGAATACCTACAGTACTTTGGAATTTGATGCCAAATTTCTCCTTAGCTAATTCACCTATATCATCTGTTGGTGCATTATTCTGGATCACATTCATATTTACTTTGTTGTGTGGTTATAAAATGCTGCTACTGTTAATCTAAAACTCTATAAATGCTATCTTTGCTCTTCCTTCACTATGAGGGGCAGTTTCCTCTGTTTAGCCACAACACTTTTTCACCTGTGTTTATATTCTTTCTATTTTATTTAGCATGTTAAAAAAATGCTAATCTGAGAATATTTCACTTCCCCTACTACTTGTACTGTTTTAACCTAACTCATACATAATTCTAACATAGCAGGTGCCAATTCTCGAGATGTTCCTAGGCAAAAAGGAGGTATTTCCACAAAGTATGTTGATTATGTACACAGAATAAATCAGGGAAGGGAGCTGAAGTGTGGGGCATGTATGGTGTAATTTTCTAAACCAAGTTCTAGTCCAGACATATTGAATATTATCCTATTTGGAAAGTCGTTCCCTGGGGTCTGGTTCATTATGATTAACTTACAAAATGAGATATTTTTCATAGTAAAAAAAAAAATCCATGACCCATCCTAGTGGAGGAATGAATAGTCATATATCTTCCATAGGTCAACATGGCCGAATGGATAAGAATGCATGTTCTTAAACATCCGGTGTGCTGATGCACAGATAAGGGGTTCACCTGGCAGTTGGACTAAAATGTTGACCTATCCTCCTTGACTTGGAGACGTTAATTACAAGTGCCTCTGAAGTCGAAGTGGGTTCGCATGATGGCAAAGGACATTGTAAATAGGTCAAGCTAATCCACACACAAAATTTAGTCCAGCACTCCTAGAAGTAGTGGTATGCACTACGTTTGAGTTCAAAGCGAGCGCAAAACAATATACCTTCCATCTCTCTACAGTGTCACTGAATAGTGTGCAACCCCTACTGATTGTGACTGGTCAACAAATATGGAGCTAGCAACATATATCCAAAATGCCTTACACATGACAAGGAGCCCTCTACTTTACTTATAGGCAACTTACCGGTGATTAGGTATGGGTGGGCACTAAGAGAGGTTACAGTAAGAAATGATAAGATAGCCAAATAAGAAAATAATTAATTAATTACTCAAATATTTAACAGCATTCTGTTGGAGATGATGACATGAAACATATCAGGATATGAACTTATCCATTCTCTTGGAGATCATGACACGAAACAGGATATGAACTGATGCATTCTGTTAGAGATCATAACATGAAACATATCAGGACATGAACTTATCCACTCTGTTGGAGACAATGACATGAAACACATCAGGATATTAACTGATGTATTATGTTGGAGATCATGACATGAAACATATCAGGATATTAACTGATGCATTCTACTGGAGATCACAAAATATGAAGGCCAGTCGGCAAGGTAGTTGAAGATAATCGTGCGTGAAACTACTTATTCTTGCAAAGATGTTAAAAATATGTTTGGAAATAATGCAATTTAAATAAACTCAGTCTATACACAAGGACTTTATACACGCTACTTGTCAATCGATATGTCACATACTTTTTGCCTGGACAGGAAAAGAAGTTAGTTGCGTATCCTTTACAGGATGTAGCAGTCAACTCCAACATTGTTTGCTGTTTGTGATTCCTGGGCAAGTTTGCATTCAGTAGTTTGCCATTGCTTTCTGAACGACCGGCACTCATACCATTGTATGGAAACCAACGCAAGGTGGTCTGCTTCCGCAGCTGTGTTTTCGAACGCGGTATGCGGGATAACGAATTGAATTTATAACCCCTTCGCCACAGAGCCGGACAGGACTAGCTGTGAGGAAAGGAACTCGTCACCCACCTCATTATGTCATGGCTTCAAACACGTAAAGGCCTAACACTGCATACCACTATGGCAGCATACGATATGGGACTATATTTTACTGTCACAGTTATTAACCATATGCAACAATGTGTGTGGTACTACTGCAGTTCTGGGCTGTGCTTTATTACAATATAGTCCTGGAGCGGAGTTAGTTGCATATCCTTAACAGGACGTTGCAGTCAACCCCAGCATTTTTGACTGTATGTGATTCTTGGGCAAGTTTACATTCAGTAGTTTGCCAATGCTTTCTGAATGACGAGCACTCATACCATTGTATGGAAATCAACACAAGACGGTCTGCTTCCAAGACAGCTGCAGCTGTGTTTCAAACACGGTATGCAGGATTATGAATTGTGTTCGCAACCCTTTTGCCACAGAGCTGGCTGGAAAACCAGGAGTAATCCTGGAGTGGTGGCACAACTACAGACCTGCAGTTTGTGTTATTACAACAAAGGCTGGGAGTATGTGATACTACTTCACTCCTGGTGTGTGTGTGTGTTATTGCAATACAGTCCTGGAGTGTGTGGTACTATTTCACTCCTGGGGTGTGTGTGTGTGTTATTGCAATACAGTCCTGGAGTGTGTTGTACTACTTCACTCCTGGGGTGTGTGTGTGTGTTATTGCAATACAGTCCTGGAGTGTGTTGTAATACTTCACTCCTGGGGTGTGTGTTATTGCAATATAGTCCTGGAGTGTGTTATACTACTTCACTCCTGGGGTGTGTGTTATTGCAATACAGTCCTGGAGTGTGTTGTACTACTTCACTCCTGGTGTGTGTGTGTGTTATTGCAATACAGTCCTGGAGTGCGTTGTACTACTTCACTCCTGGGGTGTGTGTTATTGCAATATAGTCCTGGAGTGTGTTGTAATACTTCACTCCTGGGGTGTGTGTTATTGCAATATAGTCCTGTAGTCCCCTCTGTGTCTCCACCTTGAAGGGGTAGAGGGACTTGCGTGTTTCAATTACCCCAAGAGCTATGCTGACAGTAGCCCAGCTACTGGTAGGGTCTCCCATGTCGGACAGGTCAAGGGATAGGAACCAGACTAAGAGAGACACACACCTGCTGCCTTGTAGGTAGACTGGGGATAGACAAAGGCTAGGGAGAGCATACCCAAAAAATGCTTGTAGAAATCGGATGTACTGAGCCACTGGCATGACAAAACGGTACAACGTAACTTAATCAACTCATGATGCCACAAATTAAAATTAATCAGTATGGTGCTAATCCCGTGAAGTCCCATCAGGCGGTAATAGTGCCGGGCCTCCTGCCTCAAAGGGGTCCACCCCATACTACTGGTGGTCACCTTCCCCTGTGCTGTGGAGTCAAGGCACAGAGGAGTAGGGTAAGAGCTATTGACCATACACCCCGGACACTCAACATACTATAGTGGAACGCCGAAGGAGTTTCTAACAAGAACGTCCCCTAACACAGCGTCTTCATAAAGATAGAATAGATGTGGCATGCATTCAAGAGACACACCTCAACGCCAATCACAGATTCTCAGTCAGAGGATATAAAGCCACATGTTTCGACCGTGAAGGACACAAAGGACGAGTTCTAATACTTACACGAAACACAATACCTTGCAGCGAAGTATCTGTGATCTCTGACAACCAAACAGAAATTATAGGTGTTGATATAATGATAAAGAACGTGAAAATAAGAATTTACAATCTGTATAGCCCAGTAGATAAAGACCTTACACTTTCAAACATGAAAATAACTGACACAATCTGCATCACTGTCAGAGACTTTAATCATCATTATGTGCCATGCCGGTAAGTGTGGGTGGTCATGTTTTGCCATCTCACTCGGTCACCAGAAATGTGGATCAGCTCAGTGTTCTTGTTTCGACCATACAACATGGCCAAGCCATCCAGGTATTTACTTCTCTGCCCTCCCCTTGTTTTCTTCCCCTTGGTCTTGCCAGTTGTCACTAAGTTCTCAAATTTATTTCTTCTCATAACGTGACCAAAAAATTGTGACTGTCTACGTCTAATTTCTCTAATCAGTTTACTGTTTTCATTTGTTTCTTGTAGGACTTGGTCATTGGTTTTTCTGTCTGTCCATGGTATTCTTTGTATTCTCCTCAAAAACCACATTTCCATAGCCATCAGATGTTTTTCAGCTTGTCTGCTCATTGTCCAAGCTTCACATCCACACAAAAGCACAGGTTCTATATAGCACCTCAACACTCTTTTTCTCGTTGCAAATGACATCTTTTTTATAGTCAGTATGTTTTTCATCTTGCAAAAGACCGTCTTCGCCATGGCGATTCTTCTTCTAATCTCTTCAAGGCATCTCCTATCAGATGTTATGACTTTTCTGAGATAATTGCACTGATTCATTTGTTTAAGAGTATTCCCATTTACTTGTATATTACATTGTGGTATTTCCTTCTTCTTGGTGACGACCATAATCTGTGTCTTCTTACAATTTAATTCTAACCCAAGATGTTCACTGTGTGCAATAATCGCATCTACTAAATGTTGCAGATCCTGCTCATTGTCTGCAATCAATACTGCATCATCCGCATATCTAATGTTATTGATGTTATGTCCCCCAATGACGATTTCTTTCATATCATCATTTCTGAAAATACTTTCACTGTACGGGTAAAAGAAAAAAAAAGATCTGGAGACATTACACATCCCTGTCTTACACCTTTCTTAATAGGCTGATATCGACCTACTTCATTATCAATCTTTATGGCAGCTTGCTGTTTCTAATGTATGTTTTTTATGAGTCTAAGGTCTTTCCCCTCAATTTCCAAATCTGCAAGCATCTCAATCATGTTGACATGTCTTACTTTATCGAAAGCCTTTGTGTAGTCAATAAAGCAAAGATGTAAGTCATTGTTTACTTCTATAGAACAATGAATTAACGTTTTCAGCATATACATAGCTTTTACTGTACCCATGCCTTCTACAAACCAACATTGTTCTTATATTTTGGGTTGTATTTTCTACCCACTCTTTACACTATAATTCTTAGCAAAATCTTTGTGATGTGGCTCATTATACTAATTGTTTGATATAAATCACATTCCAAAGCTCCTGATTTCTTCGGGATCGCAATAAATATAGAATTACATAAATCAGGATGTATATCTCCAGTATCAAATATTGTGTTTAGCAATCTGGTGACATGATCTATTCCATATTCTTCTAGGGCAGTGGTAATTTCTGTTGAGATGTTGTCTGTATCCGGGTTCTCGCCAGATTTCATATGGTTAAGAGCATTCTGAACTTCTATCTTCAGAATTGATGGTCCTTTGTTATTACTCCGAACATTATAATATTCTTCTCTTGTATTATCAAAAAGGTTTTTCACATAATTTAACCATGTGTGTAAAATCTTATGTTTTTCTATTATGATTTTTCCATCTTTTGTTTTCAGGCAGCCTGTTGATGTAGGTGTTCTTTTATTAGTAAGCTCCTGAATTCTTTTGGGCATTAATTTGGTATTTTTACTGTTGTGTTGTTTTTCAATTTCTATGTTGACTTTAATAGCTGTTCAGAAAGATGGGGATACCCAGATACTAACAACAGAGGAGATGAAGTGGAGGACTGGAAAATAGACTCCAATCTCCATCTACTCAACAAAGTGGATGACACACCGAGCTTCTACTCTATTAGATGGTTTACCACTTCTACTCCAAACTTAGCTTTCGGCACAGGAGACATCCTCCACAAAATCGATCGCCATGTGCTTCGCAAGGCATATGGGATGCACAGGTGTTTCCAAGGCACCAAGGCCAGGTTCTGTACTGGCCAAGACCTACTAACACGTCCTAGTCATGCTTCCTGGGCAACAGGTCCCTTCGGGGTCCTGGCTAATGTAGTAGGATCGCTGATTCTTCCGTAGTAGGATCCCTGATTCTTCCGAAGTCGGAGAGTATCTATCTGCCTACATGACGAGGAACCAACAGTCTGCACACCAATAAGCCAGACATGGGACAACGGATACTCATGCAAACCTCAGGTCCTGTATGACATCACACTGATGTTGGACAACAGGATGTCTTCATCCAACATACAGGACCTCTCGCTGGAGTTCACAGCCAGTGAACGCAAGCAAGGCATATGTCCATAGTAAGTCCAGCTTGCAGGAATAGAAAGGAAGCGATGTTGTTCTACATATCCGTCCTGGGTTAATGCAATGATACTTGGAATGATACTCTTCATAAACATCACAAAGAAGTCAGTAATCAGTAACCAGGAAAAAAAGCAGCACACTCTGTGACGTAAGCTGCTGGAACCATACTTAGGAATTCAACTTCTCTTTGTGGGGGAAGTCATTCAAGTCTCAGAGAGAACAGAAAATGTAGTCAACCGGTCCCTAAAGGAACAGCCTACAATAATGAACAACAGATCCAATATTTGAGAAATGAGGCTAAGCAGTCATGTGCAGAATGTGACGAGTCCTTGGGTGATATCAGAACTAGAGCAACACATGTTGATTCTGAATTATGGTTTTGTTGTTTGCGTTTGCAGGCTTTAAACTCAAGGGTAGTCAATACACACTACTCCTAGTAGTGCTGGACTGAATTTTGCGTTTGGATTAGCTTTCCCTATTAACAGTGTCCCTCGCCATCAGGCAACCCCACTCCGACTTCAGAGGTACTTGTAATTTACGTCCCCAAGTCGAGGATGAGAAGTCAAGGGCTGAACCTCTTACCTCAGCACACTGGATGTTTAAGAACACGGGTTCTTATCCAATCGGCCATGCTGAGCTACGATTATGAATGAATGGGTGCCTTGCTGGATGGCTTGGATTGCCTATTTCTCCTGCCTTTCTTTGCGGTGTTCTGGCTGGGCCTGGTGGGGTGTATTTCAAGCCAATGCAAAAGATGTGGCAGACATTACAACATTCAGATAGTGGAAAGACCCTCGAAATTGCATGGGAAAGTTAATCTAGTTAATAAAGGCCAGGTTGCCTGGGAAGGTTAACCCGGTAAACAAATGCCCGCAGAAGTTGGATGTGTCGGCCTAACGGCGCAAGAACGCAGCTCTGCTGTAAACAGGCACAATGCAATCACGTCCGGGAAAAAAACAACTCTGGATGAACGCAGAAGAAGAAGAAGGCCAGGTTGTAGCTGAATGTGGCGGGAAATGCTCTGGTAATGTCATGTGTTTAGTCGAACGTGGGTTTGATGTCTGGGCTTGTTGCATGTCAAAGTGAGGTAAAGATTAGTTACCTGGGACGCAGAGGTGTTTCCAAGGCACCAGGGCCAGGTTTTATACTGGCCAAGACCTACTAACACATCCTAGCCATGTGTCCTGGGCAACACGTCCCTTCAGGGTCCTGGCTAACATGGTAGGATCGCTGATTCTTCCAAAGTAGGAGAGTATCTGCCTGCACAGCGAGGAACCACCAGTCTGCACACCAATAAGCCAGACATGGGACAACGGATACTCACACAAACACCTCAGTCAGGTATGACATCACACTGATGTTGGACAACAGGATGTCTTCATCCGACATACAGGACTTCACGCTGGAATTCACAGCCAGCGAACGCAAGCAAGCAGGCATAAGCTAACTATTCCTCCTTGTTCTCAGGTCTATAAACTATGATGGTGCTATCATATCATCATCCCAAAGCAGGAAATTACTTCAGGACAAATTATTATTAGTAGTTGAATGATTTGACAGTGGCCCAAATATTGAAGCTATAATGTAAACAGGCACAACACAAGAGTCCAGTGAACATAACTTTTTCAACACCTAATAAAACATTAATCGTTTGCAACACGAACTTGCATATAGTTATAATATGATTGTATATTAATTTACTAATAATATCATCACATAAAAACATCTACATAATCATACCATACACTGCTACATAATCATAAGAACAAAGTAACAAACATAAATAAAAGATTTCAAGACCATACAACCATAACATAGATCACACAACAATCAGACATGATTATATAGCTGCGATCGCATCCACACAATCATACAACACAACTACATATGTATATTTAACTTTTTGGTTTTGTTTTTTAAATTATTATATGCACAATCATATTAATATTTTTATTAGTTACTGTTACAGACACAGCACAGGAATGACTTAACTTTGAAGTTTCGGTGAAAATAGTTTTACTCGCACAACAGACATATACAAAACATATTTTACCTCAGAAGTGATTGTTATCTCAATTGCTGAAATCAATAACGATACTGATGAGGACTTGGAGATATAAAATATTATCCAAATTCAGAAATTGGGTCTGACGATAAAAAAAAAGCTGGCTGTGGGGAAAAAAAAATGTCAAGAGATAGTCAACTGATGGGATAAATCCACAACTGTATCCTGGGGTACAGCAATTGAGCAGGTTTCACCACTGAGTTAAATAAACGATACATGCCGCCAACATTAGTACAACGCAAGATGTACTTGTGCGGCGTTTTCAAAATAAGGTTTTGTATGTTGTTCTGTTGTTTTGTGGGAAGATTAGCCGGACGAAGGGCAGTCAAAATGCCAGCGTTGTTCAGTGATATATTTCGGAGCACATTGCAATTTCCGCACAATTATGAACACCTACACTTTATAAAACAAAATTGTTTGTTAATCCTGAATTACCAATACCGGATAGGCATGAAATAAAGCACTGATAATGTTGTGTTAAGTCCGGCATGAGTCGTTCACGCAACTCAAGGCCATGAAACGGCCATACTCCCGTCTGCGGCCGTCAAGCCGGTGTACATGCTACACACAACCACCGGCTTTTTTATCTGTGGTGGTGTGTCGTAAATTACCGAACAACAGCTTCAGTCACACGCAGTTACACACTGCATATCCCCGCTGTTGGTGTGCGGAGATCCTCGACATTCATATTCCAAATAATGGGTTTATCTTATGTTGTAGGTGGAGCGATCCGTGTCCCAGTAACAAACACATCGTCAATCTTCCAGCCCGGCAGTTATCTGCGCGGACAAGTAGTGGAGGGGTTGGGAGTTAGGGTAGCGCCGACAACACGGGTTTATTTCCCCCCCTGGCTGTTGTTTTTTCTGCAAATCCTCCAGCCACAAACTGGCAGACAGACAGTTAGAGAAACATGCAGAAAATAGACAAACATGAGGGAAAATACGCATCATCATGTGCCCTGCCAAATAGTGGAAGCGTTCATGCTTCTCCACAGATCTTAGTCCCTAGTGTTTTGGATCAGATCTAGTTTTACTGCTGACACACACACACACACACATATATATATATATATATATATACACACACACACTCACAATACACACATGTGGTGTGGAGGATGTGTGTTTCTGTGTTTGTGTGTGTGTGTGTATATATATATATATATATATATATATATATATATATATATATATATACACACATATATATATATATATATATATATATATATATATATATATATATATATACACACACACACACACACACACACACACACACACCTCCCACCCCGGGTCGCCTATGTGGTCGTCTGAAACCATCGTGAATCATTTCTTGTGGACGTCCTCGTCATGTTCTTCTACCGTTGATGTTTCCGGTTGTCGCCATGCTCTACAATGCTCTCTTTTTGTTATGTAACTAAAGAACATTGCCTCTGTCTTATAGACCTACACACATACACAATAAACACAGACATACAGACTGGCAGGCAGGCAGGCGGGCGGGCGGGCGGGCGGACGGACGGGCAGACAGACAGGCAGACATGCAGGCAGGCAGGCAGGCAGGCAGATAGATAGATAGATAGATAGATAGATAGATAGATAGATAGATAGATAGATAGATAGATAGATAGATAGATAGATAGATAGATAGATAGACACCATAAAACAATAACAACCGTGTACTTTAACCCAAAGAAAATCGCACATATTTAAAGTATGCAGCACTTTTCATTTGCTTCCAATAATTCAGAGATAATTACATTTTCGTTCTAGTCAGACAAGCATGGCACATTTTCTCATGACAGCGCATACTTCGTTCCATGAGATTCAACGTGATGTCTGTTTTGTTTTTACAACTTCTCCTTTCCCCAGCCCTCTCTATTCTGGGTTTGTTTTAAGGAAGGAAAGGGAAACTGACATGCCTCCCCCTCCCCCTCCCCCACTCTCTCACAGACACACAAAACACTCTCACTCGCACACAATCTCATATACACGCACGCATGATCAAGTCTCTTTTATTTTCATACATGTACACGCTGGCTCACATACACACACACATTCACTCACGCACACATCACTGACACTCACACAATAAACACGCACACGAAAATTAAGTCCCTCACGTAGACACTTGACCAGGACTGCGCCAGGTCGACCTCGACCTTGGCCCTAGCTGGCGTCTGCGGCTGCCCACAAAAACACGATCTGTTGTCATCCAACGCGCGCCGGCCTTCACCTTCACCAGCACAACGGGGCGGGAGCATGGCGATGCTGCATTTATCCGGCGTGCTGTTAGTTGTCCAGATCTCCGTGCTAGAACGCATCAGCTCCGCGCATTTCCAATGTTGACGTGAATCAAGAAGACTGACAACATAATGGAGTATCAACAGTATTGATTTGTACTGATACAATTGAAATGAAGTGCAAACACACACACACTCACACACACACACACACATATACACACAGAGATAATTAAATAAATAAATAGAGAGATAGAGAGAGAGGGGAGAGATGAGAGAGAGAGAGAGAGAGAGAGAGAGAGAGAGAGAGAGAGAGAGCTGCATGCTTCGATAACCATTTGTTCCTGTTTTCTATGTTATTGATGGATGATTGGTTTGTTGGGCGGAAATTGGGGGGGGGGAGGGGGTGGGTTGGAAGTCTTCGTTGCGAAGTGGTTACGCTTACTGCCCTGTGCTCCGAAGGTTATGGGTTAGATTCCGGGTAACGTCGTTCGGTTCACGAGTGCAGCTTTCTCGGAGACTCCCGGAAGTAGTCGTTCTGGCTATGGAGTTCGTGACTTGTGTGACGCTTTCGCAAGCCGAAAGAGACCGAGCCATGTGGGATAAAACCCGGTGTAATGAAGTCGACCTCTTGCCTGTTAGTTGGTTGGTTGAGAATCCCCTTAGAACAGGGGTGGGCAAACTACGGCCCGCGGGCCGCATGCGGCCTAGCAACTGATATTATGCAGCCCTCGAGGGCATTTAGAAATAAAAATATTTACTTCGTTTTTAAGTTATTTTGTTGTGTTTTACAGAATGTCATGTACCGTTATGATTGTTTTAACATTTTCGATAAAATTTCTTTCTAATTTTATATTTTGTAAACTTGTATCATTGTTTGGATCAACAAATTTAAGAATAGGTCTTATTGTCGAATTTCAACGAGTAAACTTGCTCCAGATTTCAAGAATATTGTCAAAAATTCCAAGCAGTTACATAATCTCATTACAAATCAACAATTGTAGTGACAATGTAGTCGGTGTGTGTCTAGATTAAAGCCATTGATAGATAATTTAAAAAAAATATTATAATAAAAAATGGTAAAATCTTGTTAACAAATTAGTAAAAGTTGTTGTCCATATTGTAAAATATAATGTATTATGTATAAGTAAAATAAAATTGCAATAATTAGTTATTTATACTGTTTAATAACCTATAAATAATTCATAATTACTTATTGTGATAGGTTGCTGTAAACAGAGTGGACATAATATGTATGTGGCCCCCCAATCTATATCTATAAAACAGAGTGTATGTTTGTTTGTGGGTCTTGGATGCGTTCGATAACGGTACATCCGATTGAGATGAAATTTTCTACACGTCTTCCTTTCATTCCTGTGCAACCGACTATAATAATTTCTTAATGTAAAATCTTCTACTTATTTAATAACATTTACTTTTCCATTTTCATTATATAATGTCTATATAGCAGGGGGACTTCACTCTAGAAAAGTTATTTCAAGGGGCATAACTTTTAATAACATTTCTATATTCTTTATAGTCATATTGTTGGACTTACCTGCACTATTGTTAAACTCTTTGTCTATAGTTATTTTTAGGCATATGAGTTATATTAAATAATGATATAATCTTTAAGGTATTTTTAAAGTTTGCATAAAAATAATGCATTATGCATAACATTGTAACCCATCTTTTTCTACAGTTTTCATTGAATGGTGTGTGGAAGGACATTCTTTAAAGTTACTGTGCGCCAGGAGCTGGGCGAAACCACGCCGGGTCAGATAGATAGACAGATAGTCGGGATTTGATTGATTGATTGATTGATTTAGGAACCGACATCACAGCACTCGGGACATTCCCATAAGCGCTCCGCCTCCATCGCCAGCAGCCAGCGAAGAGTTCCAACACTAATAGTTCCAGTAGCTTTATAGTCGGGAACGGAAGCTTATTTGACTACTTATATGAATTAGATGACATGCTCCCCACCAGGGACTGGGTGAAGCCGGGCCGGGTCAGACAGACAGATAGACAGACAGACAGTCGGGAACGGGAGAGCTTATATGACTACATATATGAATTAAATGAGATGCTCCCCACCAGGGACTGGGTGAAGCCGGGCCCGGTCAGACAGACAGACAGATAGACAGACAGACAGATAGTCGGGAACGGGAGGGCTTATATGACTACTTATATGAATTAAATGAGATGCTCCCCACCAGGGACTGGGTGAAGCCGGGTCAGACAGACAGACAAACAAGCAGACAGACAGACTGATATATAGATAGATAGATCCCCTCCAGGGCCTGGGCGAAGCCGGGCCGGGTCAGCTAGTAGCTTTATATTTGTCAATGTGACCCTACGCACAAAACGTTTGCCCACCACTACCTTAGAAGGTTGAATATTGACTCTTAAGTCCGACATATTCATGTTGACATCGTTTGTGCCCTGCAAAAACTTAAATCTATCGGAAAGAGGCAGGTCAGAAACTTTCCTTCTGACCCACAACCAAAGCACCACCTGTTAGTTCTCCGTCTAATCTCCAAGCCCAGAAACCAGCTGGGTACGAAAGTCAGGTAAAGGAACTTCAGTTCATTCATTCAGTAGCATGTCCTTTGCAGAACCTCGCTCGCATAACAACCTTCTGGAAAACTTCTTGGTCATAAGCAAGAAGTCCCGCGTCCGAAATATCAATCTGGAGATTATCTGCCACATCCTGCACCCATCTTTTCTTTGGCTTACCTCTTCCTCTCTTCCCAGGCATTTACCCCTTCATTATTGTTCTCTTCAAACTTTCATGACATTTCAAGTGAACAAAATATTTCAATTTTCTTTGTTTTATCATCTTTAGTAGACAACCTTCTTCAATATTCAGATGCATGTATCCCACCCCCCACCCCACGCCGTATCATAGATATTCTTAGAACCCGTCTATAACATATATATTCAAAGGCATCTATGCCCTGTTCAGTTTGTTTAGTAAGTGTCCATGTCTCACAGGCGCATATTGCAATGGGAAAGATAATTGCTCTTAATACTCTAATTGTTGTAGAATCTGTCCCCCTCCCCAATTTATTCAGTTATTTTAGTTTCTGAAGAGCAATAGATATTAATCTTTTAATTTCCTTCATTGTGTCACCATTGTTAGTAATTAATGACCCAAGATATTCGAAATATTACACCATCTCCTTTTTCTTTTCTTATTTTAACACATATTTCTTTCTCCATATTAGTTTTATTTATATGGATTATCATTATTTTTGCTAAGTTAAGATATAAGTTATGATTTTAACTAAGCTGTGAGAACTTCAGTAACCGTCATAATTCAGCACAACAAACACCGAGTGGCCAAGAGTAGGTCTAGGCTGGCTATGTTTCCTCCATGAGTTGTAAATATTTCATTCTCAACAGGCTCCATCCTAATACACGGAGAGAACCTACGATCTTGATATGTTTAGCTGCTCATCCTCCCTAGTGCCACACTGTCCTTCTTTTCAGCATCATCTCTCGTTGCCAACCCCTATACTTAATAACAGCTCAGTCTTCTTAGATACAATAGGTTCTTCTCTTTATAGTTATGATAATGCTCTACTCTTAATAACTATTATAATGTTCCTCTCTTTAAAGTTTTGATAACGTCCTTATCTTAATAGTTACGACAACGTTCTTTTAGTAGTTATGATATTGTTCTTTTCTTAATAGTTATGAGGACGTTCTTCTTGTAATGGTTACAATAACACTCGTCTCTTGATAGTTGCAATAACGGTCTTCTCTTAATAGTTACGATAATGTTGTTCTCTGAATAGTTATGATAACGTTCCTCTCCTAACAGTTATGACAATTTTCTTCTCTTAATGGTTATGATAACGTTCTTTTCTATATGTAATTTAACACTTTTTTTCTTATGTGGGTAATAATTTGTCACAGTAACTTTTCCCCTCCACCCCCTTTCTGTAGTAATAGTATATGCGCCTTCTCAGCAGTCCACACACACACTCACACACACACACGCACACACACACACACACACACACACACGAACACACACGTCATCATCATCATCATGTAGCAAGTCCTTTGCAGGCTGATACTCCACCGAAAGAATTCTCGTGTCTTCGCCAGCTAACCCTAACCCCATTAAGCAGAGTGACTCTGCAAATAAGCCTAGAAAATTACATTATGTTCCGCACAGAGTCCAATACCATATGTCAAGCTAATTAATAAGAACCATCAGCTGTCACCGTCTGCCGTGTAAAAAGGGGGTAATTAACATTAATCCCACGTATATTCTTACATTATCGACTTTGGGAGGCTCCAGTATGTGACGTCGCTCAGAATATTTTACTAAGGCTATAAAAGGAAGCTCTCGGTGGTGCGGCACCACAAATAATGTGGCAAAAGGACCTACCTTATTACTCACCCGGCCAGGAGGCGAGCGTATTACCACTACGCTAACGTGGCTCCCCAAATGATAATAGCAATAGTAAATTCAATTAGTTTAAAATGTAAGCTAATAAATTCAAATATTTAACAAGCTATTAGTTGGTCAGTGACCGTGTAAGTACCATATCGTAATTATCGTGATAAACTGTTATGGTATGCTTATTTCCAAAAGTTAAGGTGTGTTTTTAGTATCTATAAAAATGGTGTACTCTAAACACCCAATTTGACCACTCAGATGTCCTCATTCTCTGGATTAGAGAGCCCTGACTATAGGACTAGATGTCCTCGTGGTTATAATATTAAGAACGCTCGCTGTTAAACTTCCGATTCGCTGATGGCGAAGACGACGGTTTAACCCCTACACCGGCATTAAGTTTGACTTTAACGTTGAATTCTCTTTTCAGAAAGCAATGGCAAACTACTGAAGGTACAAATGCCTAGAAAATCAACTTGGGTTTGATCGCAACGTCCTGCGAAGGACATGCGACATTTGAAAACTGTGTGGCTACTTTTAACCTTTACAGATTATTTGTAGCAAGTGTGGTTGTGGCATTCCCGTGTGTGCATCCTTGGTGGTGCCAATGAGTTGCTGCATCGTGTTGAGAATGCTCGAGTATAATATACTGGATTGTGTGTGTGTGTATGTGTGTGTGTATGTGTGTGGGAAAAGGGGGGGGGGGGTAATTAGGACTTGCACACTTATGTAAGTCAAGTGTGCAATCAAAGTGATCCTTTACAAACCGAAGCAAACCAAAGAGTGCGAAACCAAATCTGATCACATTGTGAGAAGAGATACGAAAAAGCACCCGGAAGGGACCTGATAACTCAATCCGTGTATGTGTGGCTTGTGTTTGTAAACATTTTATGTAAAAAGGTAAAGAACCCATTACACGTCTTGTAGTTGAGTTGAGTTGAGTTGAGTTAAGAACCGACATCACTGCACTCAGGACATTCCCATACGTGCTCCGTCCCCTCGTTCAACAGCCAGCGAAGAGTCATACTTACACGTCTTGTAGCATATAGGGTATGTGGTGCTGACCAGCTGATATTCGAAGGGTCTTGTGGTAAGTTTCGCGTAGCCGCCATTACTTCTCAGGACATTTGGTTTTATCCAGTTTAGGTTGGGTCAACCTGGGAGCCCAAGTAAATAAATAAAAAAAAAAAAACCACATTGAAATGAACTGGAACTCATGATCAGCGGGCATGCAGGCAAGAGTGTCATCCACTATGCTAAAACCACTTAGGGATGAACAGACAAGCTTCCGAACCAAATAGTCTTGCATTTACCATATAGTTACATTTCGCAAACTACTGAATAGAATAAAGCATTGGAATTAACTCGCAACTTTATATTGGATTTGTGGACTATGAAAAAAGCCTACTACAACATTGATAGGGCATTTCCTTTAGAAAATGTTGAGGCACTATTGAATTCCAAAGAACATTATTAACTTCACAGGGGCAGTATATGAAGAAAAGACATGCAGAGTTCTTCATGAGAGGAACACTTATGGATACATATAAAATAAGAACAGAGGTAAGACATGATACCTGAAGACTTCTTACTGACTGTAGTTTGGATTCTGAAGACAACTAAAACTAACTCCAGAAATGGAATGCAATAGCATCTGAAAGAGCAGCTTGATTATCTGGACTTTGCTGATGAAATGTCTTTCCTGCCACATGAAACAAGATGCAAGATAAACAAAACACACTTGATGAGAAGACACAACAAATCTTAGCGAAAAGACAATGATAACGAGAATAAACCAAGCAAATGATAACCTAATCTCTCTTGATGAACCCTCAGTTCAGTCGATGAAATTACAGCCTATTTAGGTAGGAATGTGGACAAAGATAGGAGACCTGATAGACTGATAAAAACATGGATACTAAAGGCAAGATAAGTTATTATATCACTGGGAACTTTGTCGATGCAAAGGGAAATTATTGTTCTCGCCAAACTCTGAATGTTTAACACTAGCTTTACATCAGCACTGCTCTACGGATAAGAAACAATAGGGGGGGGGGGGGGGAATAAACCAAATACTAATAATCTACAACCATTCATTAACTGATGTCTGCGAGGACAGAGGCAATAAATGGGTAACAACAGAAAAATAAACCAAATACTAATAAACTACAACCATTCATTAACTGATGTCTGCGAGAACAAAAGCAATAAATGGATAACAACAGAATTATCAATGTTGTGCTAACGGAGAGAACTAAACAAATACAGGTGAATCAAAAGGTAAGGAACAGAGGATGCGTTTTGCAGGACACACGTAGAAAAAAACATAATAATATTATTGCTAATAAGTCCCTTGCATACGATCTACAGGTCAACGAATTAGAGCGAGACGTAAAAATACACGAAGAAGAGACTTACAGACAGAGATGAATAATATGGATCGGATATGGTGGGAGCTGAAAAGATGGCAATGGATAGGACGGCTTGCCGAGAGTTGTTTGAGGGTTTATACCCCACTGAGGGTTAAAGGGCAGAAGAGAAAGACGCAGTAGTAAAGGCAGCCGTGCTAGCGGATCTGTTGGCTTCACGAGCGCCATTAACTGACACATTCACATTGGACAATGGAGATGTTTGAATGACTAAGCATTTTTGTTATTGCTGTTGTTGTTACATTCGCTCGCTTTGAACACAGCGTGGTCCATATAGTACTACTACTTCTAGCACACTTTGCGTGCGGATTAGCTTTTCCTATTACCAGTGTCCCTCGCCATCAGGTGAACCCACTCTGGCTTATGAGGTATAGTGAAACTTCGATTAACAATCACTCGTTTAAACGTCAGTTTCTGTTATCCGTCATCGTCTTTAAAAAATGCGTGAGTATCAACAAATGGACTCTATTTTCAATGTCGCCACTGCCTGGGCTGACCTTACAGTGTCTAACCTAAATAATGGGTGGAATAAACTATTTTTTCCGCATATCCTTTACAAGACATTGAAGTCAACAAGAACATTTTTCATCTGCTGTTGATGTTTTGGCAAGTTTTACGCTCAGTAGTGTGGAATAAATTCTAGCCTGAACCTACTGACGAAACTGAAGGAACTGAGACTGTTAGTGTTGACGAAATTGTGCAACTGTGCAACAATGTAGGACTAAACAGTGAAAACATTATACCAGAAGAAGTAACAGATTGGTTGGAATGCGACAAAATGGATGGACATTTTGAACAATGATGAAATTGTTTCTAGTGTCGCTACCATTGAAGAAGAAGAAATTGATGGCGATGAATGATCAGTTCGTAACCAAAAACCTACAACTAGCCACTCAGAAGCAGAAACAATGTTATCAAAGTGCGTCGACTGGTTTGAAATGCACGAGGAGGAAAACACTACTGTGTAAGATACTAAACATCGCCGCGCAGAAAGCTCGAGCCTGAAAGACACAGAAGGAGATGACAGATTATTTTAAAGTAACGTAGGTTTATAGCATTTCAATACATTTTTGTACATTACTACTCTTATATTGAAGTTTATATTGGTCGTTTTGTAAAATAAAAAAAAAATAAAGTAAAACAAAATTAAAAAGCACTATGTGTGTGTGTGTGTGTGTGTGTGTGTGTGTGTGTGAGTGAGTGTGTGTGTGTGTGTGTGTGCGTGTGTGTGTGTGTGTGTGTGTGTGTGTGTGTGTTTTACTCAGAACGATTTTATTTTAATTTTCGTCCCAAGCCCAAAGTGAAATCACGTTACTGTACATATGTATTAAGAGATTTTTGTTATCCGTCTTTTCGGTTATCCGTCACAGTCCTGGTCCTGACGGTGACGACTAATCGAAGTTGTACTGTACTTGTAATTTAAGGACGAGAAGTAAACATTTTATTCCAAATGAACGAAAGACTGAATGACTGCTAATTGTAAATACGGCATCATATAAAACATCATATGTAAGAGCGCTTGAGTATCGAATAAAGTATGGTTCTAAAAGGACGGACATATACTATTGAATCGATCGACATCTAAGCCTGACATATTTGCTTAAGGAGATGCACAATACTACGTTTGTACCCGGGGTGCTACGAGTCGATTCTTAAAACCAGGCAACCAAGACTGCACTTAAGCTACTGGACGTTTCATTGATATAGCTTTCGTCTAATTTCTGCAATGGATAAACAATGTTATGACACAATTGAAGCTTTCAGGACGTAGTTATGCAGGCACATAGAATACTGGAACATTTACACACTGATGGTAAAGATCTGAGGACAGTGTTAAAGATACTTGCACAACATTTACAGGACATTGCAAACAACCCCCAGCATTTTTGGCTGCTTGTGATCTCTTGGCAAGTTTACGTTCAACAGTTTCCCATTGTTTTCTGAACGACCGGTAGTCATACCATTTTATTAAAAAAAAAAAACCCAACGCAATGCGGTTTGCTGCCAAATCGCCCGCAGTTGTGTTTCGAACGCAGTATGCGGGATTACGAACTGCGTCCGTTCCATCTTCGCCACGGAGCATAATGTTTACTAGACAGGTATTAATAAATAAGATAAAACATAATACACGTGTCTTAACCTTCTGTGATCCCGTGTGGAGTTTCATGTTTTAATAAAAAGTTAATTTCATGTCTTTACATGACCACTCAATCAATTACAGCATAATTTTTTTTTCTGTTTATGATTTAAGAGTCAATGATTACTTTCAGTAGTTTGCCATAGTTTTCTGAACGAACGACGATCATACCATCGAAATCAACTCAAGGCGGTTTACTTCCAAATAGACTGCAGTTGAATTTGAATCCTCGACTCGGTGTGTCGGGGCATTTTGAAACACTTTCACAGACGCCGAATTGGTTTAGTAATTGTGTTATTATACTATTTTCGACCCACCCCCTTAATGACTCAAACTCTGTTGACTTGATATCGGGTGCAAGTCTGGCATGTACCCGTTTGTATTTCTTGTTTCTCCGCATGCTCTATAACAGCTTTGGGGAAGAGGAGCGCATTTAGGATGGTACAAACCTGATCCCAGTGCGAGGAAATTCAACCAGAAGACTGCATTTCATGGTAGGGCAGACCAGACTCTAAGCCTTGATCAGAAACTGGTCTAGGATCGCAGCTAATACAGGCAGACAGTTAGAGCACTGCTTTGCTGATCCGGCAGTTTCGGAAGCTTGTCTTGTTCCATACATTTGGATGTTACCTTTCCTCTGGAGTAAACTAAACTAGGCAGGCCGAGAGAGGGATCATGATGCATGGGAAATGGTCTCTACAATACAGCCCAGATTTTTTGCGATTGTATAACTCCATCCATGGTCTATGGGTTGTAGTTAATATGCCAGATTTGATGCACAATGTAATAAACTATCGTCTGTCAAGACGGCACGATACCAATGCAGTTTATAATCTATAGGAATCTTATTGCTTGATTATGCAATGCATTATCCTACTTTCTGATCTGGTCCGTCCTAGCTACAGGCTGACTTTGCACCACTAAATCAAAGTAGTGTGGACTCAGTCTTATACAAATAAGAAAGTAAAGACAGCCAGAAGACGAAATTATCCCCGTATGCAGTTCTTCTTTGGTTGTAAATACTGATGATAGAATTGGTGAATTCTTCAAGTCCAATGCTTTGACTCTCAGGCCGTTAGATCCTTTAAAAACATGGGTTTAAAAGGCAAACTATGAAAACTTCAGAGAAACTATGGCAAACTACTGAAAGACAAAATTGACTCTTAAACCATAAACAGCAACCAAAATGATGCTGGAGTTGATTGGGTGGTCCTGTAAAGACATGAAAATAACTTTCTATTAAAACATATGAAACTCCACCCATAGTCTTCATTAAAACATATGAAACTCCATCTATAGACTTCATTGCACCAAATTTTATCCCATTTGGCTCTTTCTCTTTCCCGGGGCGGCCTGCCGAAAGCGTCGCACAAAGCATGAACTCCGTATCTTCAACGAAGACTCCCAGGAGTCTCCGAGAAAACTGCACTTGTGAACCGAAAGACGTAGCTCGGAATCGAACTTTCTACCTTCCGAGCGTGAGGCCAGCGGCGTAACCACTTGCCCACGGAGGCGTCCGTGTCATCCCTGATAAGGGGTTGTGTTGTTCAGAGTGAGGTTGATGTAGAGCAGGGGTGGCCAACAATAGGCCCGCGGGCCGCATGCGGCCCGCCGGGAGTCATGTTGTGGCCCACGGAGCTAGGTCAAATGAACAAAAAATTTTAACTGTATTGTACATATCTTCAAAAGAACATTACATAATGAGTCGTTCGTATCATATACATTTAAATTATAGCTAAGACAAATTTGAAATATATCGATATTTGGAAAAATTCATTGTGCTATTTTAAATATCCCGTATTTTCGGAAAAATTCATAGATGTTAGATATTTCAAATACCCCGCTATTTGACACCCAAGGTTACTTAGTTTTTTTTGTCCGACGCTAGGTGCTGATAAAATTTAATATGAGACTTCAACTTCTGATATGTTATGTGGTCTTCGGCGTCTTCAAGAAGCTCGCAACGCTATCGGACTCATACTCATAACTACTTTCAGTACAGCTTGACAAAGTTCCGTGTTATTCTTTAGTTTCGTTCTATTATCGCCAGTGCGTCTGGAGAGATTTTGCGATCGACGTTAAAATACATATTTATCATATTTATAATAAGAGTTCAAACTACTTTAACCAAGTATCCTGTCTACCATATCGGTTCTATAGGTAAGTAAACCCTAAAGCGTTGTATTTACGTAATTTAAATTAATTATTATTAATTAGTACTTCTATTACCCGAGATGTTTTATTTTTTATTTCCAGTTAAAAACGAAGACATACCATGGCGTCAACTAGTAAAGACCTTGACCAAAGAAGAGGAAAATCACAGAAGAATTAAGAAGTTTTCAAGACAGGTGGACTTTAAACTGTGTTTTTTTTTTCGTGGAAATTAAAACATAGCCCATATGCTTCATATGCAACGAATCTGTTTCTTTCTTTTCTTTCTTTCTTTCTTTTTTGTTTTGTTTTTGTTTTTATGAAAGAGTATAGCATAAAAACGGCACTACGAGACTAAACATGCAAATAAGTTTGATAAGTACAAAGGGTAATTTCGATAAGCCCAAGTAAATGACTTTAAACAAAAAAATGTCTGCACAACAAAAGATATTTACTAGAGCGGGTTCGGAGTCAACATGCTATGGAAAAGCTAGTTATGTAATAGCCATGATACTAGCAAAAAAAATAATCAAATATTCAGATGGTGAAATGGTTAAGGAATATTTTGAGATCGTCGTCGAAATTCTGTGTCCAGAAAAGAAGGATTTCTCAAAAATAAGTCTGTATCGTCAGACTATTGCTAGTCGTGTGGACGACATTGGAAAACATATTGAGATAATTTGAGAAGTCGAGCATCCTAGTTTATATTTCATGCTCTAGCATTGGATGAAAGCATAGATATGGCAGATACTGACCAATTGGCAATTTTTATCAGGGGTATTGATGTCCATTTTAAAAGGGCAGCAGAATTAGCGGCACTATATCCACTTAGGAGAATTTATGTCCCTCAACATGTCGTACGGGTTCAATCACCGTCAGTTCCAAGAATTTCTAAAGTCTTAGGACTCAGATTATAATGGCGTTACATTTTATGCAGAAGTAAGATGGCTGATCCGTGCCAAATTGTTGGAAAGAGTGTTTGATTTGCAGCCAGAAATACAATCATTCTTTGCAAGCAAGTCAAAAAGTATCCCATAGTTTGTAGACAAAGAGTGGGTTTGCGACTTTGCATTTATGGTCGATATAATTAGCCATCTAAATGACGTTAATACTCGTCTACAAGGAAAAGATCAATTAATTAATAAGATGTATGATCATATTTCCGCATTTCAAATGAAACTTGGTCTTTTGGGAACAACAGTTGAGGACAAAAAAACTTTACTCACTTTCCTACATTGTCATTGCAACCAGACGTCACACAGGAGGCGGCGGATAAATACACTACTTTGATATCTTACTTAAATATCGAATTTGAAAACCAATTTCAGGATTTTATAAAAACATCATGTGCTTTTTTCTTTTTTTTTTTTTTTTTTTTTGTGAGCTTCGCGGTAGACGTGAATTTATTACCAAGAAGATTACAAATAAAACATTGTGAAATGTGTTGTGATACACAGTTAAAGGAGAAATTCCGCCAAGTTGGTTTAGAAGAGTTCTATAAAACGTGTATGGGCAAGGATAAATATACTGCGTTTTACAAACATGCTCTGTCGATGGTTACGTAATTTGGAAACACTTATGCGTGTGAACAGCTTTTTAGTCGCACGAAGCACATCAAATCACAAGTGAGAAAACGAATCACTAATGTTCGTTTGAAAAACTGTTTGCGTGTAGCGACAACATCAGTCGAGATCAATTTTGATGCACTTAGTTGTGCAAAACAAAGTCAGATGTCTCACTTTTAAATATGTTTAAATTGTCTAATAATTTTATTTTCTTCAAAGAAATATATATACATATTTCTTGTTTTTTTTTTTTTTTTGCTTGGGGGTGGGGGTGGGGTGGGTGGGTGGGGGGTTAACGTTAAACCAGGCAAGCGTTAGACCACGATTTCACCTACAGGGAAGCAACGATGTGGTCGAAGCCGTTGCACGCTTTCTTCTTTAATTTAATTAACAACAACAACAACAACAAAATAGGTGCGTGGCCCGGCAGGATATATTATTTTTGAAACTTGGCCCGCCTGCTGAAAAGGTTGGTCACCCCTGATGTAGAGTCTCTCCTCTCGCTTCTGTAACAACGCGCTATCTACACAGTGACTGTGTTAGGGGTCTCTACTTCCCCTCTCCATGTTTAGAAACCAGCGGGGTCTGTGTGGCCGGTACTGGCACTTTACACCGCATATTAATGGATTCAGTGCCACAAAATAAAATACAAAAGTAGTTCTAGACCAGTTAGTTTAGTTTAGTTTAGTCATTGGATCAACATCACGGCACACGGGTGTAACCCATAAGTGCTCCGTTTTCCTCTTAACTCAAACCTGAGTCTGGAGAAACTCAGCTAGCTCAACGCACGAACTCCGTTGCATCGGCGAGGATCCTGAAATACTTTGGGTAGATTTTTAACTCGAAATTTTGCCCGGGCAGCGCCGTTAGGCTACTCTTTTTCGATTTCCAACTGCCAAGGGATTTTTTACGTGCGCAACAATACACACGGGCGTCCGATCTCACTACCCAGGGACCAGTGGCAATTTTATTACTGGAATTCAGGAGGATTTTTAAAATAAATCCCGGTCCTCACCCGGGCCTGAACCCGGGACCTCCAGCACTCGAGACGGACACCATACCTCGAGACCACTCATCCCCCTAATTCTAGACCAGTGGTTCTCAATCTTTTTTGGCCCGTGCCCCCCTTCACCATATTTTCAGAACGTCATTTCCCCCCGCTCATATTTCCTACCTAAAAATCCCGCCCCGCCCCTACACAGTATACGTAATAATGGAAGCTAAATTTAATAGCACATACTAAAACAAGTCTAGACGTCCACATAAAACATTATTTGTGGGTCTACTTACTTTATAAATTGAATTTTAGAAGGGTGAGACGTACAAAACCGTAGAGTATGAAGGGAAAAACAATATCAAGTAATCGGTTCTTGTATTAACACGATCTTGATATAATTTTAATCCCCCCCCCCCCGGAAACCCTAAAATTCCCCGGGGGGGGGGAATTCCCCACCTGTTGAGAACCATTGTTCTAGACTAAACATGGTACACAACCAAATGAAATAGTATTATCATGTAGATGTCCGTTGACTGAGATTTTGAAATTGAGGAAGATTTCACGAAACAAAATAAATAACACGATGACCCTAGTATAGCCATGTATCGTCCTTCTGTCGAAGTGGGGAGTTATATGTAGCGATATATAATCCTACGGCATCCAATCAGTTAAGGTTTACCCAGGTCATGATGCATGCAGCACAGGACACACGGGCTGACTGGATGAGACTTGTGTTTGCAATGTTTCTTTAATAGGTTTTAGATGTTTCCTTGTCAACCGATGCCAACCCGTAGACGCAAGGGTAGTAGCAGTAATAGTACTGGTGGTAGTAGCAGCGGTGGGTTTGGTAGTGGTAGTACTGTGGTGTCAATGATAGTAGCAGTAGTAGTAGTAGTAGTAGTAGTAGTAGTAGTAGTAGTAGTAGTAGTAGTAGTAGTAGTAGTAGTAGTAGTAGTAGTAGCCGTATTGATAGCGGTAGTAGAATGGTGGTGGTGGTGGTGGTAGTAGTAGTAGTAGTAGTAGTAGTAGTAGTAGTAGTAGTAGTAGTAGTAGTAGTAGTAGTAGTATTTGTAGTAGTAGTAGTACTAGTAGTAATGATAGTAGTAACGATAGTAGTAATGATAGTGGTGGCGGAACTAGAGTGGTAGCAGCAGCAGCAGCAGCAGCAGCTGCAGTAGTAGTAGTAGTAGTAGTAGTAGTAGTAGTAGTAGTAGTAGTAGTAGTAGTAGTAGTAGTAGTAGTAGTAGTAGTAGTAGTAGTAGTAGAAGTGGTGGCGGTATTAGAGTGGTGGCAACAGCAACAGCAGCAGCAGCAGCAGCAGTTGAAGAAGAATTTGAAAAAAGCTAATATTTCCACTTAATTGCTCAACCCAAATCTGCAACCTGCTATCGGCGACGGCAGACACAACCCGAGACTGTAACACGTGCCCCGCCGAAAAGTGTTGGGGTCATGTCCCGCACACAACCAGCAGACTTGTGCACTCTCAGCTTCTCCAAAAATATATCTGACCTGTTTTACTTTCAGTTGTCGGTGCAGATAACCTCGTTACTGTAAAAATCTCCTGTTTCACTTCAGGTTCTTTCCCAACATAATGTCGATCACTGGTGTATTATTTCCCTAGCCCGAGAGATATTTTCGTCCTGGGAGAAAGCCAACCGTGGTGTGTCTATCGTCCAAGATGGCGGTCGCTGAAGTGGCGGTTAGAATTTTCAGCTGCATCTCAGCTATTCATCACTGAATATAAATAGAACAAATCAGCATCAGGTATTTCAGATTTTGGGATGGTTGTGAAGCTTCTTATACAGCCACTCTACATCACTCTGTCTTGTGCTGCTCTAAATGCGAATCAGTGTCTGTTTTATATTTAGTCGGCCAATATTCCGACCTAAACAAGCTGAACAGCGCATAAATGCATTTGAATATAAATGTTATAGACAAGTTCTAAGAACATCTTGGATAACTATTAAAATAAATACATCACTACTTCAAGAGCTGAATATTGAAGAAGGTTGACTATTAAAGAGGATAAAACAAAGAAAATTTAAATATTTTGGTCACTTGAAACATCACGAAAGTTTGAAGAGAACAATAATGGAGGGGTATATGCCTGGGAAGAGAGGAAGAAGAAGGCCAAAGAGAAGATGGATGCAGGATGTGGCGGATGATCTCCAGATTGGTGTATCGGAGGTGCGACATCTTGCTTATGATCGAGAGGTTTTCCGGAAGGTTGTTACGGGAGCGAGGTTCTGCAAAGGACATGCTACTGAATAAATGAATGAATGAATATTCCGATATTTCCCAGTGCTTTTAGGCCTTCTAGTTATGAGTTTTCTTAATTTATTCAGTGCCAAGGGATAACATATCGCCCAACGTCAACTACCACTTGGGCAGAAGGATGATATATCAGAATACTTAGGTCATCGCGTTAATTGTTTTGTTTCGCGGTATCTTCAATAATTTTATTGCTTGGAAATTTACATTACAATACTTGTTCATTTGATTGTATACCATGTGCGGTCCTACTGTTACTTTCGCACTGAATCAATTTTGTTGTTGTTGCATATCCCTTGCAGGACGTTGCAGTCAACACCAGCATTTTTTCAGCTGCTGTTGATGTACTAGGCAAATTTTACGTTCAGTATTTTGCCATTGCTTTCTGAACGACCGGCTCCCTTACCAACACGTTATAAGACAACGCGACACGGTCTGCTGCACAAATCAGTCGCGGCTGCGTTTCGAACGCCTGGTAAGCGGCTCATGAACAGCGTTCGCAATGCTTTGGCCATGGAGTTCGGATCTGAGACCGGAGAACGGAGACTGAATCATTACTGTCTTAAAATATTACCAATCCCCAAGAACCTTGGCGTCTTTTAAATTACTATAATAACCATGGACCAAAATGACAGGTATGTTCGACTACTGCGACGCATGTCAAAGACTGGAAGACTGAGATGGTAGGAAAAATGTTTACAACATTTTCAATGTCACTTTAAATATAATCTATCTGGTGTTTGTGCTTTTCCGATAGAACCACATCTCAAATATCTACATACTTTATTTCAGCTGTCGATTCTCATTTTCTTCTGTCTGGAAGTCAGCGTGGGCGAACGGATAAGACCGCTCGTTCTTAAACCTCCGGTGTGCTGATGCTGAGGTAGCGGGTTCAACCCCTATACTGTTAGTTGGACGAAAATGCTGACTTCTAGTCCATGACTTGGAGACGTAAATTACAAGTACCTCAGAAGTTGGCGTGAGTTCGTCTGATGGCGAGGGACACTTAAAATAGGGAAAGCGAATCCACACGCAAAACAGCCAAGTGCACGCGCATGGACTACGCTTGAGTTCAAAGCGGGCGAACGAAACAAAATTACCTTCTGTCCCCTACGATTTGTTGACCTAATTGTTGTCATCTCGCCTGCCATCACGTGTCATCATCATTGTGAAACAGATCATTTGCCGAGCGTCGCTCTCATCATCATGGCCCACCGAACGTCTCGATCCCTTGCTAGTTTTCCTGCCTCATACATCCTCTTGTCCAAGTAATATGCAATGTCATATGTCTATCTTTGTGTTGCCTGACCCCTACCTCATACATCCTCTTGCCCAAGGAATCTGCAATGTCCTATGTCTATCTTTGTGTTGAATTACTCCTACCTCATACATCCTCTTGCCCAAGGAATCTGCAATGTCCTATGCCCACCTTTGTGTAGAATTACTCCTACCTCATACATCCCCTTGCCCAAGGAATCTGCAATGTCCCATGTCCATCTTTGTGTTGAATTACTCCTACCTCATACATCCTCTTGCCCAAGGAATCTGCAATGTCCCATGTCCATCTTTGTGTTGAATTACTCCTACCTCATACATCCTCTTGCCCAAGGAATCTGCAATGTCCCATGTCCATCTTTGTGTTGAATTACTCCTACCTCATACATCCTCTTGCCCAAGGAATCTGCAATGTCCCATGTCCATCTTTGCGTTGAATTACTCCTACCTCATACATCCTCTTGCCCAAGGAATCTGCAATGTCCCATGTCCATCTTTGTGTTGAATTACTCCTACCTCATACATCCTCTTGCCCAAGGAATCTGCAATGTCCCATGTCCATCTTCGTGTTGAATTACTCCTACCTCATACATCCTCTTGCCCAAGGAATCTGCAATGTCCTATGCCCACCTTTGTGTAGAATTACTCCTACCTCATACACCCCGTTGCCCAAGGAATCTGCAATGTCCCATGTCCATCTTCGTGTTGAATTACTCCTACCTCATACATCCTCTTGCCCAAGGAATCTGCAATGTCCTATGCCCACCTTTGTGTAGAATTACTCCTACACACCCCCTTGCCCAAGTAATCTGCAATGTCCCATGTCCATCTTCGTGTTGAAATACCCCTACCTCATACATCCTCTTGCCCAAGGAATCTGCAATGTCCCATGTCCATCTTCGTGCTGGTTGACCAAAGCCTATTCTTCTAGGAACTATGCCCTCTGTCATCGTTCTTTCCAAACTGTGACGTTTACTATGCCCAAATTGCTTGTTTCCCAGACACGATGCCGTCTAGGGGCCAGTTTTCCCTCGATTTTCAGGTTCTGTTTGCACATCAGCATTGATCTTCTTCATCAAAGACATTCTCAGAATGCTCGTTTAACAGTGAAGTCGATAAGCTTCCATTTTATACTCCTAGTGATTGCTAAATGGTGCACGACTCGCATCACAAGAGACAATACAGAAAATCCCTGGTAAAAAGGAAACAGAAAGTATTACAGTACCCAAAAACATTTTTTTTCGCATTGGGGTTCGGACTGACATTGAGCTGGATAAAATGACTGTTGCGAATAGCCGACAGATCACTCACCTCTCCTCTAACCCACCTGATAATGATGATATTGATAATAATGATGATGATGGAGGTTATGTTGATGATGATGATGATGGTGATGGAGATGATGTTTATGATCATGATGATGATGTTGATGGTAATTATGATGGTAATGATGATGGTGATAATGATGATGATGATGCTTATGATGCTTATGATGATGATGATGATGATGATGATGATGATGATAATGGTGATGATGATGATGATGATGATGATGATGATGATGATGATGATGATGATGATGATGATGATGATGATGATGAACAGTTAGTCAAACTATTTAATGTAACAGTTATGATGCTGATGATGATGATGATGATGATGATGATGATGATGATGATGATGATGATGATGATGATGATGATGATGATGGTGGTGGTGGCGATGAACAGCTGGGTAAACTATTTAAAGTAACAATTAGGATGAACATGAGTATAATATTTCTTTTCTTCAAAATGAAGCTTGCAAAATAACAATAGGGCAGTGACATTTAAAATAATGACTGAGACAGAGAATTGTAAAGTAACCGCCTTGACATAAATTATGTAGGGTAATAACTAGGAGATGAGCATGTAACGTAAAGACTAGACATGAACACGTAAAATAAAAACTAGGACATAAGTATGTAAAGTTAAAACTAGGACATGAGCAAATAAAGTAACAACTATTGCATAAACATGTGAAGTAACAATTAGGACATACGCATGTGAAGTAACAATTAGGACATACGCATGTGAAGTAACAATTAGGACATACGCATGTGAAGTAACAATTAGGACATACGCATGTGAAGTAACAATTAGGACATACGCATGTGAAGTAACAATTAGGACATAAGCATGTGAAGTAACAACCAGGACATGAGCACATAAAGTAACAACCAGGACATGAACATGTGGAGTAACACTCAGGATATAAGCATGAAAAGTAACAACTAGGACATAAGCATGCACAGTAACAACTAATTCAATTCAATTCAATTCAATTCAACTTTATTTTAAAAGGGTTACAAATTGGGCACGCAGGCCCGTCTTACATTCGGCCCTTCCAATCACTCATCTTTCATTCATAAATAGTGCATGATGCATTCACATAGGAAAATGCATTGTCAAATGAATATTGTAAACATAAACAATGTATATTACAATGTTATGAGACACATCCCTCACCCACCAACACAACCTCTTTCCACCGCCATACACCCAAATCCACCCACACACATCCCCATCCACCCACATACAACCCCCACCCACCCACACACATCTTACCCACCCACACATATCACCCACCCATACACCAACACCCTCCATCCACCCACACAATCCCCCACCCGCACACACCCCCACACACTCCAGCCTCCAACATACCCACCCCACCCACCTACACACAGCCTCACCCAGTCTTACAACCCCCACTCACCCACACACACCCCCACCCACACACCCACTCACCAACACACCCACTCACCCACACACTAAGACATAAGCATGTGAAGTAACAATTAAGACGTAAGCATGTAAAGTAACAACTAGGACATAAGTATGTAAAGTAACACCTAAGACATACTCATTTAAAATAACACCCACTCAACAAATGGATACCACACACATCCGGGAAAGAACAATGATGAGGAAATGAATTGGCCAACTCACTTCATACACTGTGGCTTAAAATATGTGCAGCCTTAAAACTGCACACACTGACGGCAATATCTGCCAAGGATCTAACTTCACCCTTTTCCCGCTGGCTTTGAACTCAAGCGTAGTCCATACATGTGCTACTACTTCTAGTGCACTGAACTGATTGTTGCTTGTGGATTAGCTTTCTCTATTAACAGTGTCCCTCGCCATCAGGCGAACCCACTCCAACTTCAGTCGTACTTGTAATTTAGGTCACCGAATCAAGGACAAGAAGTCAACATTTTAATCCAAATGTGCGGTTTAGGGGTTGAACCCTTTACCTCGGAATCAGCACACCGGATGTTTATAAACGCGCGTTCATATCTATTCGGCCATGCAGGCTTTCTTCGATGTTCTGATCTTGTAGAATTTCAGTATTAGCCTGCTGCATGATTCACCATCTTGTAAGAAATGTGCTATTATATATAGGGAAACATTCTTAATGACTGCAGTGTTTGAAAATATTGCCTGTCGAAGTTTTGTATTCACCCTCTGTAAAGTTCATACAACATAATCCATCCATCCAACCATCATGTACCATGCCGATAAGCGTGGGCGGTCATGTTCTGCCATCTCACTCGATCACCAGAGTCGTGGATCATCCAGGTATTTACTTTTTGGTCTTCGCCCTTGGTCTCTTCCCTTCGATCTTGCCAGTTGTCACCAAGTTCTTCAAGTCATTTCTTCTCATAATATGCTCAAAAAAATGTTGACTGTTTACGTCTAATGACTCTAATCAGTTTACGATCTTCATTTGTTTCTTGAAGGACTTGTTCATTGGTTTTTCTGTCTGTCCATAGTATTCTTTGCAATTTCCTCAGAAACCACATTTCCACAGCCATCAGATGTATTTCAGTCTGACTGCTCATTGCCCACGCTTCACATCCATACAAAAGTACAGGTTCTCTGTAGCACTTCAACACTCTTTTTCTCGTTTCAACTGATATATTTTTATTTGTCAGTATGTTTTTCATCTTGCAAAAGGCTACCTTCGTAATGGCAATTCTTGTTCTAATATCTTCAAGACATCTCCCATCAGATGTTATGACTATTCTGAGATAACTGTATCGATACACTTCCTTAAGAATATGCCCATTTACTCGTATATCACATTGTGGCATTTCCTTCTTCCCAGTGACGACCATAATCTGTGTCTTCTTACTATTCAATTCTAACCCTAGTTGTTTACTGTGTGCAACAACCGCATCTACTAAATGTTGCAAGTCCTGTTTATTGCCTGCAATCAAGACTATCATCTGCATATCTAATGTTATTGATGTATCATCCCCCAATATTGATTCCTTCCATATCTTCTATATTTCTGAAAATATTTTCACTGTACAGGGAAAAAGATCTGGAGACATTACACATCCCTGTCTCACACGTCCTTTAATAGGCTGATATTGACCTACATCGTTATCAATTCTGATGGCAGCTTGTTGTTTCCAATATATGTAATTTACAAGTCTAAGATCTTTTCCATCAATTTGTAGATCTTCATGCATCCTTATCATGTCGACATGTCTCACTTTATCGAAAGCCTTTGTGTAGTCAATAAAGCAAAGATATAGATCTTTGTTTACCTCTATAGAACGTTCAATTACTGTTCTTAGTATTTTTTTTTTTGCATATCCGTTACAAGACGTTGCAATCAACAGCATTTTTCAGCTGCTGCTGATGTACTAGGCAAAATTACGCTCAGTAGTTTGCCATTGCTTTCGTTCTCAGTATATACACAGCATTTACTGTACCCTTGCCTTCTACAAACCCACATTGTTCTTCTCCTATTTCGGGTTGTATTTTCTTTCTAACTCTTAGCATGATAATTCTCAGCAAAATCTTCGTGATAACATAATAGGTAAATACAAAACTTGGAACGGCAATATTTTCAAACACTGTACAGTCATTAAAAATACACCCTGTATAAGCTCAAAACCAAGATGTTCTTCTTGAGTGACTGCGAAATGGTCAACGATCCCATTAATATGTAGCCACAGGAAAGATGCAAGTTCTCAACGATTCTTATCATCATCATCAGCAAGTGACATGCCAGCTGGCGTAGGCGTTCATTACTCGCCACAGATCTCGGTCTTTGGTGTTCTGGATCAACTCTGCTAATGATATTTCGTCCATGCCACCGCCTCAATCCACCCAGGATCCATTTCTCTTGGTCTACCTCTACATCTCTTCCCCTCGATCTTTCCAGTTGTCACGATGTTCTCCAATGCCTCTCTTCTCATCACATGACCAAAGAAAGCCGTTTGTCTCTTTCTTATTGTTGTATATAATGTTATAGTTTCATTAGCCTCTTTCAGACAATCGTTGTTAATTACTTTGGCAGCCCAAGGAATTCGCAACATTCGTCTGAGGAACAACACCTCTATTGCTTCCTAAGTTTTCCTAATTTGTTTATTTACATTCCAAAATTGCCATACAGCAAAACAGGTTCTATGTAGCACTTCAGCACTCTCTTTCCTACATTAAATGATAGTGACTTATTGCATAAGATACTCAACATTTACTGAAATGCAGCTTTTGCTCGCCCTATTATGCTCTTAACCTCTGTTGTGCATCTTCCATCTGATATTGTAAGAGCCCATAGGCATTTAAAATTATCTACAAGTTTACTGTAACGCATTTCCTTGCGGTGTACCATACTTTGTCAGAGCTATTTAACAACTTCATTGCTGTGGCCTGACTGAGTTGGACTTCTTCTTGACCACTCCTCATTGACGTCGATTACGGAGCAAAGATATTAACAGTTTATGACATTTTCAGTTTATTAATTGTTGGTTATTGTCTCTTTTAAAGGCATGTAGTTTTGTCGTGGACATTATATTTGTTTTAAGTTCACAAAAAAAAAAAAAAGAAAAAAAGAATTTGATGTTCATCGTGTAGCTTGACATATATGATCGGGTTTTTTAAAATCCTTTTTAGCACTATCTGAGACGAAGATTGTGTCATCCGCAAATCTAAGAATTGCAATGGGATTTCCACCGATTGCAAATAACCTTTCACACTATTGTGTTGAAACCTCTAAGTAATTAAAAAATATCCTTTGATATGGTTTCAGAGATCGCCATTTCTACCTCATAGTTAAATCTTTATATTTCTTCCTCTTCCTTTGCATACTATAAATATTTGTGTCCTTGTTGTCATTGTAATTGTTGAAGTCGGGACACAAAGAGAACAATTCCGAATGACAACAATGATAGAGGGAATACAAGTTGATCATGATAGATTAAGGTAGATACCACACATGTGATACTCATGACGAATGAACGTAACATATGATTACGGAGCAAGATAAATAAATGACATATACAAAATCGAACTCTTCAACCAGTCTTTTTCAGCTAACACAAAACATCAAAATCAATTAATAGATAACCGAAATATTTATGCAAACGTGAAAACACTAATCCAAAACTAATGGCGAGATGCAAGCAAAAACAGGAAGTACAGGTAAATTACACAAAAGAAAGAAGAAATGTGAATGTTCGAAGGCTAGAAAATCGATCGATGATAATGATGATAACACCGCAGTTCGCGGCGTCTGATCTAGCCAGGCGGCCTTAAATCCCTCAGACTCAAAAACCCCCTGCCCTACACCACAAGGTTCTACACTGACAGTAAACGACAGCCCCCCCCCCCCCCTCTCAATGGTTACACAAATAAGTGAATAAGTTGAGAGTCAATGTAATAACTTCATCGGACTAAACATGTAATGAAGGTCGAACATGCTTAGGTCACATAAACAGGTAGATGTTGTATATGAATATATAAATATTCACATTGAGTGCCTAGAAAGACATCAATAATTTGGCTGTTTTTGTGATCTAAAATGTCCAGTCTTCAGCGCACACACACACACACTCACTCTCTCTCTCTCTCTCTCTCTCTCTCTCTCTCTCTCTCTCTCTCTCTCTCTCTCTCTCTCTCTCGGCCCCTTCCCATCCTCCGCACCCTTCTCCCTGCTGTCGCAAATACTAATCAATGTATTGCCAATCCATTAGTAAAAGCTACCAACGTAGACAGATTGAAAAAACTAACCATTTATTTAACAGTTAATTTTGATTAAAGCAAAAAATGTATAGCCAAATAACTCACATTATAGTCGTGTTTGTCAAAAATCGAAATAACACTGGATTGTCTTGTCCATATGTCATCTAATAACTAACTATGCAAACAGACGAGTATGTTGATAATATTTGGTTCAAGTGACGAGCGCGTCATATTAACAATAATATAACCAGCAGAGCTGAACAATCGTTCACATGGAACTGAGGTAGCCGGTATGCACAGAATGGTCTTGGCAAGGAATGCCAATTTTAGATATCAATGTTAATTAAGTTTCCACCATTGTAGAGGGTAAACCGATTCAGCAACTTTCGTCTCCATTTTATAACGCAGCAATTCATCAGAAGAGCTATCAACATGATCTTCCGTGTTTGAGTCAGACTTCATTAGCTTAATACGCTTTTCATTTGGTTCACATATAGTTTCACTGTCATTGTCAGTATCATTCGTTGCAGCAGTTTCCATCTGCTCATCATGAACATCAACTGCTATTTGTTGTTCAATACGTGACCAAGTTCGTCCTTTTGCATCTTTTGATAAACACTTCAGGTATTTGTAGCGTGGATCAAGTGTTGTTGCAGTCTGTAGTATTTAAATACTTGTCATATTAGCTTCACGTTCACTGAAGTCATAAATACATGCTGCCTTAAACTTAGCTATGTAGCCCGGATCATCATCGTGAACAGTCATATGCTTTGTCAACGATGATAGCAGTGGCAATACACAGTTACATGAAATATAATCTTGACCGCCAATCAGGACAGTGGTCTGACAGAATAAGTCCAAAACTTTGACATATTTCGAAATCTTCTCCAAATCCGAATCTTACAGTTTTGGACCTTTGTATTGCTTCTTTTCATTTGACATGTAGACAGTTAATGCTTCTCTGGCCTGTAGAAGACTGAAGGATAATAAAAAATACTGTTATATCTTGTTGGTACATCTTGCTGCAGCTTACATAATATTGACTCAATACAATTTTGCAATTCGGTTGTGTTTGCAGCACTATATTTAAAATGTCTGACAATTTTTTTTACATATTTGCCAAACAATGTTTCGGTATCAGGGGCTTTAAATCCATGTAATATGCTCAGTTGTAAGCTATGAGCCAAACAAGGAATATGTGCAAAACCGGTTTTATCAACTGCTGAAACCATATTTCTTGCATTGTCAGTAACTAGAGCCTGAATTCTGTTCGTTACATCCCAGTCTATCGCAAACTGTTACTCGGCTACATTGACAAAATAATGACATTCAAAAACATCCATGCATTCAAGAACACCATTTTTCAATCTCCAGTCATCGGCAATCTAATGGCCAGTAATTCCACAATAGCTTTCGTTACCTAGAGATGTACAAAAAATCAGATGTTAGCGAAATTCCCTTTGCGTTTTTCATAGATTCTTTAACACTTTGAATCTTGCTGTTATACTTAGCAGTCAACAGTTTGTCAACGACTCTGGTAATCGAGTGAGGTGGCAGAACATGACCTCCCACGCTTACCGCCATGGCACATGATGGATGGAGTTTGTCAATAGTGCGGTGGGAAGGTAGCTTATATTCAGCATTTTACAATGCTGTCCGTAATATTTGTTGAAGGACATCGTCATCTACTATGGATATTGGTCTGCCACTACTAGAAATCCAGTTTGCAAGTGACACTCGAATATCATGTTGTAATGCAGCACTCACTGGACGATCAGACGAACGACAAAAGTGACACAAAATAGCCTGCTTTGAAGTAGGTGACGTTGCAGCAATAGACCGTCTCAGCTGAAGTTTCTGATACTGTAGTGGATGTTTGTTTTGGAGGTGGTAAGTAAGCGAGGTGTTAGAACTATGGTAGGCAAACGATTTATCACAATGAACGCAATAAACCTTTTCAGCATTTTCAATATTTCCATCAGTCAATACTTTAAAACCAAAATGTTCATGTAATCGTCCGGACATTTGTTTATATTTGTCCGCAGTCATGGTGTTACTTTTAGACTTCCGGTTCATTTGTATAAGTGATGGGAGAAAAGTTTTCGATTAATCGTTAAAAAAAAAACTCAAAGACCCCTCTGCCATACACCGCAAGGTACTATATTGGCAGTAAATGACAGTTTTTTTTTTTTTTTTTTGACAGTTAAAAATAAAACATTTAATCGTTAATTAAAATTAACCATTAATCGATAAATTAATCGATAATTACTGCAGCCCTAATGTGTGTGTATATATATATATATATAAAAGAAATATCTCCTGCGATATCTCCGGTGGGCATATTCCCGGTGGTCGTGGGATTCGCAAAAGTCAGGCGGGGAGTCTGACGGTAGTACACGCTTTACACAAGTCCGGACACTTGTGATTGATAGATGTACGCGTCCTATGGTCAAGACGCGTATGAGACACTCACCTGTGGGACTGGGCTGAACGCCTCTAAGTCGGGTCCCTTGGGTGCCAGGGTCTGGCCACCATTCGCCAGCTGCTCGTGGAGGCGAGGTCTCGGAGGTTTGACGCTGAGCCGCCAGCGTCTGCAGCCTACCTTGTTTCAGACGTATTGGTTACCCATTCCTCCGGAGTACGCAAGGCAAGGCCGAGAGAGGGAACATGTCGTTTGGGTACCATATGTTTCTCTGAAGCTCTGCTCAAGCATTGTGAAGGAATTTTGGCCACATTCCAACTCGCATACTTTGGTCTGTCAAGACTGTAAGGTGCCACACACACACACACACACACACACACACACACACACACACACACACACACGCACGCACGCACGCACGCACGCACGCACACACATCTTATATATATATATATATATATATATATATATATATATATGCATATCCTATTTACAGGACATTGCAGTCAACACCAGCATTTTACAGCTGCTATTGGTGTCTTGGTAAGTTTTACACTCAATAGTGTGCCATTGCTTTCTGCACGACCGGCTCACATTTCTTTCCGAAAGAAACCAACGCGACACGTGTCGAATCTCGCGCAGCTGTGTGTCGTACGTGGGTATACGGGATTACGAACAGCGTCCTTAACACCTTCGCCAAGGAGACGGTATATTAAAAAAAAAACACAGGACGTAGCAGTCAACCCCAGCATTTTCGCTGTTCGTGATTCCTGGGCAAAGTTTACGTTCAGTAGTTTGCCATTGCTTTCTGAACGACCGACTCCTATACGTTTTTCGAAAAAACCAGCACCGCTGTGTTTCGAACCCGGGTATACGGGTTCACAAACAGCGTTCGCAAGCCCTTAGCCACAGAGACCGATGGACGGTATATATATATATTGATTGATTTGTGGTTAGTTGTGTCCTGACACGACGCATGAGTGTAGAATGCCGAGTTGGTGCTGAAAGGTTGAATGTTGCAAAAGGCAACAGCTTTGCCGACCATACTTCTAGCCTTGACCTCAAAACCCTTCTGTCAACCGTGTTACAATAGGACACAAAAGGGAGAGGGAGGTTAAATGTGTACTTGAAAATAAATTTCGGATCGAAAATAGAATACACGTGACCCAATATTTCGTGCTGTAAATACCCACGACAAACAAGGCGTAGAATAACACAATGCTGTTTATTGTTGTTACTGTTGCAGTTTTGCTTTTGTTTTTTTTTAAAAGCCTTGCCGCATCTGTGCAATTTGATCTATGTTAGTCCCACATCACGTTACAGACCACTAATTAGATACGTTTGTTACCCTGAGGACAAAAAGGACGACTTATTGTCGATCAGACAGTGGTAATGTAATTTATGATTTACATAGAGTGCGAAATCGATAGCGAATTACGCTGGTGTTGTCATGTTTTCGGTCGGACGAGGGTGAGATTTCTGGGTTCGTCGTTTGCCAAGTGAGGGAAAGATGCGCCACCTATTCCACGTATATATATCTAGACAGACAATGCTAGGTACAGCGCCACTACTGCTCACAGAGGATCAATACATCTAAATAAAGTCATGATTTGTTACGAAACATCAATTCATTACAGAGATATCGTTATTCTTCTTCGTGTACTTCTTGATCTGGCGCATGATGATAGTGGTGATGATAGTGGTGATGATAGTGGTGATGATGATAGTGGTGGTGATGATAGTGGTAGTGATGATAGTGGTAGTGGTGGTGATATCGGTGGTGATGATAGTGGTAGTGGTGGTGATATCGGTGGTGATGATAGTGGTAGTGGTGGTGATATCGGTGGTGATGATAGTGGTAGTGGTGGTGATATCGGTGGTGATGATAGTGGTGATGATAGTGGTAGTGGTGGTGATATCGGTGGTGATATCGGTGGTGATGATAGTGGTGATGTTGATGATAGTGGTGGTACTCCCTATCTTTCATGTGATATTTTCAAGAATTTGATGTTGTTTATAAACATACACGCGGAATTCGATCACACACATATGAAGTCCACAAAACGGACATAGATGAGTAACTATTATATATATAATATATATATATTTCAGAAAAGGAAGAATATGTTATGCAATAAGTCACTATCAATGAATGTAAGAAGGAGAGCGCTGAAGTGCTTTTGAGAACCTGTTTAGCTGTATGGAAGTAAATCTCTGAATGTAAATGAACAAATTAAGAAGAAATTTGATGTAACAGAGTTGTGTTTCCTGAGACAAATGTTGCGAATTCCTTGGACTGCCAAGGTAACTAACAACGACTGCCTGAAAGAGGCTAATGAAACTAGAACATTATATACAACAGTAAGAAAGAGGTTAACAGTTTTTTTTTTTTTTTTTGGGGGGGGGGGGGGGGGTCATATAATGAGAAAAGAGGCCCGGAGAACGTCGTGACAACTGGAAAGATCGAGGGGAAGAGAGGCAGAGGCAGACCAAGAGAAATGATTCTGGATGAACTGAGACGGTGGCATGGAGGAATATCAAGAGAGTAGTTAATCCAGGCAATAAAAGACCGCGATCAGTGGAAACTCATGAATGCCTACGCCAGCTGACACGGCACTTGATTTTTTATATATATATATATCCCGGATGTATCTCCACCTTGTCGCGGTGGGGGGGGGGGGGAAGGGCGGGGGGAGGCAGGAAGGGGGGATGAGCTTTCGTGTCCCAGAGATCCGAAGAGTATTGTCCACGGATGAACAACTACATGTTGGACAGGCCTGGGTTAGGGACCAGACCAAGAGAGACACAACCTGCTGCTCTGCAGGTAGACTGAGGATAGCGGTCAAAGTCTAAATCAGGCGCACGACGCCACTAAATTTTGGTCCGGACACATACTCTAAGGCTTTCAGCTGAGGGATACGGCTAAACGCCTCTAAGCCCTAATATATATATATATATATATATATATATATATATATATATATATATATATATATATATATATATATATATATATATATATATATATATATATCAGTTACTTATCTGTGTCCTTGTTGTGGGCAGTAGGGGGCACCCATGTGGGTTTGTGCCCAGGGCACCAAGATGGCTTAATCCGGCCCTGGGCGACTAAATAGGCTTTGGGCTGAGACTAGGTCTACAGTCTATTGGGACTTCCGGTCCCCAACATGGCGGATAGGCATTTAAACCGTTAAGGCCTCCGTGGCTACGGTTTGCATTCGCATTTTCCTTATGTTGGACTGGTGGTGCATGGTTCCGTTGCACTGCTACTGAGTGCATGGCGCGACACTGTGAGCTGTGAATTTCGCGCGGAATGCTTTTACATATGTCCGCGGTTGTTTGTAGCGTGAACTGCATGTTCGGGACGATGGCTGCCGGCTGTTGCTGGATTGACTAGTTTGCCTTTTCGGTTCATGAGTGCATATTTTCAGGAGACACCCGGGAGTCGTCGCTGGAGCTACGGAGTTCGTGCTTTGTGCGGCGCTTTCGGTTAGTCGCCATGCGGAAAGAGGCCGAGCCATATGGGATAAAACCTGGGCCAATGAAGTCTTTCTGGTGACTGCCGATTCCATCGACGATGAACTGTTTTTTTTTTCATGGACGACTTTTGTGCTGGCACTCGTTCAACCTGCTTCTTCAGTCTTTCTAGTAGTCTTTTTATAGCCGGAAACAGGGACGCAGAGGTGTTTCCAAGGCACCAGGGCCATGTTTTATACTGGCCAAGACCTACTAACACGCCCTAGCTGTGCGTCCTGGGCAACAGGTCCCTTCGGGGTCCTGGCTAACGTAGTAGAATTGCTGATTCTTCCGAAGTCGGAGAGTATCTGCCTGCACGGCGAGGAACCACCAGTCTGCACACCAATAAGCCAGATATGGGACAACAAATACTCACGTAAGCCTCAGGTCCTGTTTGACATCACACTGATGTTGGACAACAGGATGTCTTCATCCAACATACAGGACTTCGCGCTGGAGTTCACAGCCAGCCAACGCAAGCAAGCAGCTACCATAGCCGAAAAAAAAAACAAAAAACAAACAAACAGTGTAATTGTATTTTATAGATAACTATGTACGATCGACCAGCCACGGCCCTGATATAGTTATCGATCATCCTGTGAGATTGCACGAATGGTGACAGAGAAGGACAACTTAAAACGCGAGCACTTAGTTCGGTTGTTTGACAAACATCAACCGTGGCCCACAATGCTTGATACTGGTTTGTGTTCGGGGTTTAGCCTGGTCGAACATTGACCTGCACAGAAGCTGGATGGTAAAGCTGTAAGTAATTAACTTCTGATCATTGACTGCTTTCTGTTTAATACCCTCCGTTTAAAAAAAAAAATATTATAGATCATTGGAACTAAGGGAGTTAAAGTTGCAAATGGGACTTTACTTTTGTTATTCAATCAATCAATCATGTGCCATGCCGGAAAGCGTGGGCGGTCATGACTCGCCATTTCACTCGATCACCAGAGTCGTGGATCCGCTCAGTGTTCCTGTCTCGTCCATGCCATATGGCCAAGCCATCCAGGTATTTTCCTCTCGGTCTTCCTCTTGGTCTGTTCCCTTCGATCTTGCCAGTTGTCTCTAAGTTCTCCAATCCATTTCTTCTCATAACATGTCAAAATTTTTTTGACTGTCTACGTCAGTGTTTCCCAACCTTTTTTGTGCCATGCCCCACTTAAGCCTTTCTAAAATTCATATTGTCCCCCCCCCCGCCCCACGCCCCCCCCCCCCCCCTCAACATATACATTATTTTTAATATTCAAAAATTGAAATGTTCACTAAAGAAACTTGAATGATAGGTTTTAGGAAGAAATCACTAGGTAATTATTGAGCAAACACAGTAAGTAAATTTTCAAAACATATAATGGAGAACTGAAATTCAAGTACAAAATAATTTTAATGAAAGATTTTTCTATATTATTTTAATTATTAGTAATTATTTATTATTTAAATTTAGTGAGATCCTTGCGCTTGATGCTTGCTGCAAAGAGATCTTATGTCAGGTTCCAATTTAGTTAACTTCAGTCTCAAGTCTCCCCGTTTTGTTATATTCAGCCGATTTCTTCCATTTTCGAATTGCCCCCCTTAACAGTCAAATTGCCCCCCCGTGGGGCGTGGGCCCCACGTTGGGAAACACTGGTCTACGTCTAATTTCTCTAATCAATGTACGATTTTCATTTGTGTCCTCTAGTACTTGGTCATTGGTTTTTCTATCTGTCCATGGTATTCTTTGCATTTTCTTCAGAAACCACATTTCTGCATTGGAAAAAATGTTCCTACTTACCTCACAATTCCGATCTGTGTATAACCATTGTATAACCATGTTTATACATAGATCGGAATTGTGAGGTAAGTAGGAAATTTTTTTACAATTCTCATTTTCTCTTCATTGCTTTTATTTGTTCATCCTTTTGTTCTTCTCGTCCTGTCGTCACCTTTTGATGTAGTCACAGGAGATCTCCTTGACTATATGCTGTTTTATGAATGTGTTTGTTTGCTGAAGAAGCCTAATCGCCGCAACGTCCTGTATGTGTCGTAATTCTGTTATGTAAAGCTGCACTACTTTGTATCATTTTATATTATTAGTGGTGGTGATAGTGGTGATGGTGGCGATGTTGGTGGTAGTGATGGTGGTGGTAGTGATGCTGATGATAGTGGTCATGACGATGGCGATGGTGGTGGTGGTGGGAGTGATGGTGGTGATGTTGATATTGGTGGTGATGATGGTGGTGATGACTGTGATGATGATAGTGGTGAAGATGGTGATTATTGTGATGGTGATGGTGATAGTGGTGGTGGTAGTGGTGATGCTAGTGGAGGTGGTGATGGTGGTTATTATTGTGATAGTGGTGATGATAGTGGTGGTGGTGATAGTGGTGGTGATAATAGTGGTGGTGATGGTAGTGGTGGTGATGATAGTGGTGGTGATGATAGTGGTGGTGATAATAGTGGTGGTGATAGTGGTGGTGATGATAGTGGTGGTGATAATAGTGGTGGTGACAATAGTGGTGGTGATAATAGTGGTGGTGATAATAGTGGTGGTGATAATAGTGGTGGTGATAATAGTGGTGGTGATAATAGTGGTGGTGATGATAGTGGTGGTGATGATAGTGTTTGTGATTATAGTGGTTGTGATGATAATAGTGATGATAGTAGTGATGATAGTAGTGGTGATGGTGATAGTAATAGTGGTGGTGATGATAATGGTGATTATAGTAGTGATGATGATAGTGCTGGCGATGATGGTGGCGGTGGTGATGGTGGTGGCGGTGATAGTGGTGATGACGATGGTGGTGGCGACAGTGGTGGTGGTGAAGATGGTAGTTATGATAGTGGTGGTACATCCTTTACATCTAGCTGGTGGAGTGTTTGGCAATTTGCTTCATATTTAATAGATTTTGTCCTAATGTAGACTTATATCTAATTGGTTAAGCATTGGAGCGAGCAGTAGGTTTTGTCTGATTGAGTGCTGAAGTAGCCTGCTTCTTTTATATCTAGTTAGGTAAGCATTCAAGTGGGCTGTTCGCTTTATATCTAGAGGGAGGAGTCCTGAAGTGGGCTGCTTGCTTCCTTTATATCGAGTAATTTAAGCATTGGAATAGGATGTTTGCTTTATGTCTGACAGGCTGAGCCCTGGAATGGGATGTGTTGCTTTGTATCTAGTTGGTTACCAAGGCTTTTGATACAGTCAGCAGAGAAGGACTGTGGAAGTTTATGGCAATATATGGCTGTCCACAAAAGTTTGTCCAAATAGTGCGGCTATTTCATGATGGCATGCAGGCAAGAGTACAGGAAAATGGTGAACTGTCTGAGCCCTTTCCTGTCACCAATGGAGTGAAACAAGGATGTTTCCTGGCACCAACACTGTTCAGCCTCATGTTTTCAGCTATGTTGACGAATGCCTTCGAGAACAACGACATTGGAATAGACATCAACTACTGCATGGATGGAAAGTTATTCAATCTCAGAAGGCTGAAAGCTAAAACCAAAATTGACAGAGACACCTCCAGAGAGCTCCTATTTGCTGATGATTGCGCTCTATACGCCAACTCAGAGGCGGACATGCAACATAATGTTTAAGCTTTCTCACATGCCTATGCCAACTGTGGGGTCAATATCAATTTGGAGAAGACTGTAGTCATGTACCAGCCAGCTCCAGGGAATAATCACACTGTGCCGAATATCAAAGTGAATGGTCGTAGTCTAAGTGTTGTGGACAAATTCACCTATCTTGGCAGCACAGTGTCACAAGCTGCCACAATTGAAGTGAATGCAAGAATCTCCAAGGCCAGCGCGGCCTTTGGCAGACTGTACAAGAATGTATGGGACAGAAATGGAATAAGCCTGCAAACAAAGCTGAAAGTCTACAAAGCAGTTGTATTATCCACATTGCTATATGCTTGTGAAACCTGGACTGTTTATCAGCGACACGCTAAGAAATTAAACCACTTCCACACAGTCTGCCTTAGGAAGTTACTGAAGATTAAATGGCAAGACAAGATCCCAGACACTGAAGTCCTAGAAAGAGCGTCCATGCCCAGTATCCACACTCTACTAATGAAGAATCAGATTCGCTGGGCTGGTCACTTGACTCGCATGCCAGATCACAGGCTCCCTAAACGAATTTTTTACGGCGAGTTGCGTTGTGGTAAACGCTCCCAAGGCGGCCAGAGGAAACGCTTTAAAGACACTCTGAAAATCTAACTGAATGCTTTTGGAATTGATCATGACTCTTGGGAGACTGCGGCCAGAGACCGAAATTCGTGGTGTGCATCATTACGCAAGGGTGCAGTCACTTGTGAGACAGCCAGGACTGCAAGAGCTGTGAAGAAAAGACAGAACAGAAAAACCACTGCAGAAAATCCTCCTCCAGAAACATCAAGCATTCATTGTCCACATTGTCAAAGAACATTTCGAGCCAAAATAGGCCTTATCAGCCATCTTAGAACTCACGGCTCCATACTTTCAACCCCACTGGATGAAATGAATGGTCATCATCATTCTTGATGGACAAACAACAACAACAGTTGGTTGAGCGTTTCAGTGGGCTGCGTCCTTTGTATCTAGTGAGTTAGTTTAGCGTTTAAGTGATCGTCTTCCTTTTATCTAGTTACTTTGCGTAAAGTCCCTTGTATCACTAGGCATAAAGACGGTCAGTAGCATATCACGGATTGCCTCCCAGAGTCTGCAGGAATGAACAGTCTGATAGACTGGCATCTGCCGCTCTTCTGGGCGGCGAAGTATTTTATGACAAGGCCGACCTGGTGAAAGCTTTTTGAGACCAAGTGGAAACACCAGCAAAACAGGATCCACATCTGGAGAAGCTGATTTCACATCTGAAGAAGCTGATTTCACATCTGAAGAAGCTGATTTAGAGGGGAGTCGGCAGAGGGTTTAGACAACACTCATCGTGTACGGGAAAATGCTGTCATCTGTATCATCCGCATTGGAGCTCTTCGTTAGCTACCGAAGAAGGGGACTGACCACGTGCAGGAATGTCCCTAGTGCAGGTTTGTTAGTACTGGAACTACTACTCCTATCTGGATTGACTATGTCAGAAATTTTTCACTTTTCTTACTACTAGTATCGTCTATGAATGTCAATCATAATCGCTTGTTAGTTATTTAAAGTCTACGTGTTAAGTCCGATATGCGAGCGCGAACTATAACCCCTGCAGCTATAAACAGTGTTTGCGTCATGTGATCTCAGGTCAAGGTCGCGTCTTGGTTCGGAAGCGTATGTCCCAGCTCTCCCATCCCGTGAGTGTTCCACATTAATGTGTTGTTGGGTTTGTTCGGTGATAACGACTTTCATAATAGCAAATATAAACGTGTCATGATCTGTTAGTTGCTGACGTCATGCTATCTTGTCGATAACGCTGATTAGAAATTGCGTGTTTTATTGTAAAGATACAGGCAAGATTAACGATACAGACAGACGGTCGGTCGGACGGACGGACGGACAGACAGACAGACAGACAGACACATATTAATTTCAATGTTTTTTGTTTGGGCACGCAGGCCTCCCTAACATTCTCACCTTTGTATTAATTTATTAATTTGCTTTTGTAATTTTTAAGTGAATCAGAGAGCGAGCGAGAGAGAGAGAGAGAGAGAGAGAGAGAGAGAGAGAGAGAGAGAGAGCGAGACAGAGAGAGAGAGACAGAGAGAGAGAGACAGACAGAGAGAGAGAGAGAGCTAAGTATTGATGGAATGGGTAGAGTTGAAGATAGAGAGAGAGAGAGAGAGAGAGAGAGAGAGAGAGAGAGAGAGACAAGCGCAGAGAGGGGAATAGGAGTACAGAGAGGATGAAGAGAGAGAGAGAGAAATAAAGAAAGAGAGAGAGAGAGAGAGAGAGAGAGAGAGAGAGAGAGAGAGAGAGAGTAGGGAACAAACGAATGAACGAACAAACGACCTTTATTTTCAAAGGGTCACATATTGGGTACGCAGGCCAGTATTACATTCGCCCTTCCAATCACTCATCTTTCGCACATCAATTATTTATTGTGCATGTTACATTCACATGGGACAAAGAAATAAAAACATTGTCAAATGAAAGTTGTGAACATAAACAATGCATATTTGCATGATATGAGACAGGCAGGTAGCCAGACACACATAAACACATGCATATATATACCTGCATACATACTTACATCATTTACACACATTCTCAGTTATACACCAACTCTAGAACATACAAATACAAACTCACCCGCATACACATATACTATCTCACAATCATAAGCTCACTAATTTTACTTATACATACATACGTACATATATACTCTCTCTTTCTCCATCTCTCGCTCTCTCTCTCTCTCTCTCTCTCTCTCTCTCTCTCTCTCTCTCCCTCTCTCTCTCGCCCATATATCCTCATTCATACATACAGCAAGGCAGACACATACACACTTCCACACTCAGAAATACACAGTCGTACAGCCACTCAATCACGGTGGTAAGATGCAGAGATGGTGGAGAGAGGGAGGGAGAGAGAGAGAGGGAGGGAGGAAGAAGAGTAGAGAGGGAAGAAAGAAATAAGAGAAGGTTATGAGAGAGAGTGACTGAGGAAGGGAGATGGAGAGAGAGTGAGAGAAAGACAGACAGAAACAAACACACACACTGCCACAGAGAGAGAGAGAGAGAGAGAGAGAGAGAGAGAGAGAGGGGGGGGGGGGAATTGTGTAAATAGCAACACAAAGCTCAAATAAAAAGAGCGATAACCAACGCAGAATTGACCTGTCCGAGTTGTTGGGCATCAAAGACGTGAGGACGGCGATTCTGTGACAAATCTGTTCGCGGCAAAGAACAGCACAAGACGACAGTGTGCACACACGTGTGAGGATCTGTTGGCCAAGCAGGCTCCACGGAAACGGGCGAGGTGAGTGCAGGGCCGTGCCGTGCTATGATACAAAGAGGTGGCCGCATCAGGAGGCACCGTAAGGGGGCGGCATAAGCAGCGAAGGAAGGACGGCATTTCGAAGACTTGCATCCTTCAGGGGCGGCATTTCGAAGACTTGCATCCTTCAGGGGCGGCATTTCGAAGACTTGCAGCATGCTGAGAAAATCTACCGCACGGCCCTGGATGAGTGATTGGGATCAATAATGCAGCCAATCGTAGCTGTCAGGCGCGTGCTGTGTCACACGGAGATGAATCAACACAACACGGATTGTGGAACTCTGAACTACCACCAGTTATAGTCAGTTGTTTGCCCTTTCCAGGACGTCGCAATCAACCACATAATTGTTCGGCTTTTTAATGATTTACTTGGCAAATTTACATTCAGTAGTGTGGCATTCGCCGGTCTCCCTGGCCTAGGCGGTGTTAACGTCTTTCTCCATAATCCCGTATATTCTCTCGAGTAACGTAAGCTGCGCGAGAATCGGTAGCGGTTCTCGTAGCTGTGGTAACTCACGGGGTATGTGAGTCGGTCGCTCAGAAAGCAATGGAAAACTACTGAACGTAATCTTGCCTAGTACATCAAAAGCAGCTGAAAAATGCTGATGTTGATTGCAACGTTCTGTAGGGGATATGCAAAAAAAGAAAAAAAAAAAAAAGAAAGCGTGGCAATCTTCGTGGCTAAGGGCTTGCGGACGCGTTAGAAACACAGCTGCGACCGATTTGGTAGCAGATCGCGTCGTGTTAGGTTTTAACTTTGTTCAAAAAGCAATGGCAAATTACTGAACGTAAACTTGCTAAGACATCAACAACAGCAGTAAAATGCTGCTGTTGACAGCAATGTCCTGTAACAATTTTTTTTAATGTTGCATATCTCTTACAGGACGTTGCAGTAAACACCAGCATCTTTCAGCTGCTGTTGATGTACTAGACAAGATTACGCTCAGTAGTTTGCCATTGCTTTCTGAGCGACCGCCTCACATACTCCCGTAAGTTACCAGCGCGGCGCGAATCGCTGCCGATTCTCGCGCAGCTGCGTTACTCACGAGAATATACGGGATTACGGAGAAAGACGTTAACCCCTTGGCCAGGGAAAAATAAATTAAAAAAAAATAATAAAAAAAAATGTGTGGCGTTACTTTCTAAGCCATCAACTCTCATACCATTGTTAAAAATCAACACAAGACCGTTACCAAATTGCCTGAAGTTGATTTCGAATGTGGTATGTGGTATTGCAAATCGCGTTCGCTACCTATTTCTCTACAGACACGACCATGAAACGATGAAACCGCGAATGAAACTCCCACACACCTAGTATGTATAGGGTCCAGTTGTCACGATGTTCTGCAATGCCTCTTTTCTCATCACATGACCAAATAAAGCTGTTTGTCTCTTTCTTATTGTTGTATATAATGTCCTAGTTTCATTAGCCTCTTTCTGGCAGTCCAAGACGATAAAGGACATACAAGAAGACAAAGGCAGAATATCGCAGAGTTAAAAGTTAGTTGTATATTGTTTACAGGATGTGGCAGTCAACTCTAGGTTTTTTTAAATTTTTTTTATTTGGCTGTTTGTAATTTCTTGACATGTTAACGTTCATTGCTTTCTGAACGACCGGCACTCGTACTATTGTGTGGGAATCAACGCAAGGCGGTCTGCTTCCAAATCGCCCGCAGCCGTGTTTCAAACACGATATGCAAGATTACGAATTGCATTCTTAGCGCCTTAGCCACAGAGCCGGATCTTCACAGAGGAGTTCAGCATGGCCGAATGGATAAGAGCGATCGTTCTGAGACGTCCGTTGCGGTGATGCCGAGGGAGCGGGTTCAGTCCCTACACCGGCCAGTTGGTCTAAATGTTGACTTTTTGTCCTTGACTTGGGGATGTAAATTACAAGTACTCAGAAGTCGGAGTGGGTTCGCCTGATGGCGAGGGACACTGATGATAGGGGAAAAACTAATCCATACGTAAAAATCGGTCCAGTGCACTAGAAGAAGTAGCACGCGTATGGACTACACTTGAGTTCAAAAACGAGCGAACGGGAAAAAGAATGAGTGGCACGTATGCTTACATTACTCGGCAAGGCACGTGATGATGATGGCCGTTTGTATATATATGTTCACGTGACCTGTGACCACGGAGCAGGCCAGCTCGTATCGGTTCTGTTATTTCCTTTCTCTCTTGAAGGAAAGATCCGGCTCGCTGGCGAAGGTGTTAAAGACGCAGATGGTAATCCCGCATACCGTATTCGAAACACAGCTGCGGGCGATTTGGCAGCAGACCTCCATGCGTTGGATTTTTAAAAATATAATATGGTATGGGTACCGGTCGTTCAGAAAGCAATGGCAGACTATTGAACGTGAACTTGCCAAGAGATCTCAAACAGTCAAAAAGTGATGGGGTTGACTGCGACTTCCTGTAAAGGATATGTAACTAACTAACTTGAAGGAAAGGCGACGAGGAAGGGAACTGGATACCACACCTCATAATGTTATAACCTAGAATATGCGAAGGCCTAACAGTCACACACCTGCGGTTGTATCTGCTATGGCTATAATAGGGCAACTTTACCTGAGCCTCGCCTGTTCTGACACGCCTAATGTTCCTTTTCTTCTGTAAATTTATTACTCGCGTGAGTATGAGAGTGAGAATGCGTGTGAATATGTGTGTGTGTGTGTGTGTGTGTGTGTGTGTGTGTGTGTGTGTGTGTGTGTGTGTGAGTGTGTGCACGCGCGAGTATGTGTGCGTCCTCATTTAATTCCCACGAGTCTTGACATTGCCCTGTCCCATCAATCCACGCGCGTGACTCACTTCCTGTCCTTTCCACGATCGAACCATTAATTGTGACCTAGTTAGAGCAGTCGAAGTGAGGCGTGCGGCCCGCTGCGGCCCGGGATGCCGCCCGCGTAATGTTTGCTGATGGCGGATCTACCTAGAAAGGAAATTAGTAACTGAGTTTACCTTCGCGGTGTTTTTCTCTGTATCAGACACCCCTAAGCTCACGAGAGGAAGTGGGCACCGCAGAAAATGTCAAGAAAGACAAGGTGGAGGTCTTCAAGCGCTGTGCTGCAGAGGCCAAAAACGCAAAATGGGAATGTTTCATGAAGGAGATTGGAGGTGATAAAACAATGCGAAAATTCTGGAAACTGCACAGACAAATGAAAAGAAAAGATCGGCCTATGACAGTGGGAACAATTTATAGAGATGATGGTTTGCGTTGACAACAGACAAAGAGAAAGGGGAGGCGTTTCTCCAGATATTTTTAGAGCAGACCAATCATAATGATGCGGACACCAGGGTTGCAGTTAGAGAGGAATTATCTGGCACCATGAAGAATATGCATTATGAAGACATCATACGGGTTGAAGATGTTAAACATATTTTGAAAAATGCAAACGACACGGCACCAGGGCCTGATGGTGTCAGGTATGGCCACATGAAGGCTTTGAGCGATGCAGACCTGAAGGAGATGACCGACTGCTTTAACCAGAGCATTAGGACACCATCAGTACCACAGGTTTGGGTGCACAGCTATCTCATCCCTCTCCCAAAACCATTCAAGGATCATTCAAAGCTTAGTGGCTTTAGGATCATCACCCTTCAAAATACATTTGGGAAGATTCTAGAGAAGATAGTCACTGTCGAGCTGCAAGAGTTCTTGGAAAGGGGGAAGCTTCTTCCAAGAGGCCTGGGGAGCTACAGGCCAGGACAAGATACCTGGTCAAATGCAGCCACTTTTGCCTTTGATGTTTATAAGGGGTTCCAGAGTAGACAGGAAACGATGGCGGTAGCACTTGATCTCGAGGATGCATACAATAGAGTTCGATATGATATTTTGATGACCGCACTGATGGAGAAGGGGGTCAATCCCTGGTTGGTGAACTGGATAGCAGCCGTCCTACATTCTCGTCGAGTTGCTCTCCGTCTGGGTGCATGGACCTCAGAGCCACATATTTTAACCTCGGGACTGCCACAGGGATTAGCAATCTCACCGGTGCTCTTTAATGTGTATACGAGCAAGATTGCAAACCTAGAAGCACCAGGGGTTGGAAGGATACTAACATTTGCAGATGATATTCTTGCATATAGGCAGGGGAGAGATAGGGAGCAAACAGCCCAGGAGCTACAGGCAACAGTAGACAATGTGATTGACTGGTGCACTGAAATGAGTGCTGTCATCCACCCAGAAAAGGCAGCTGTTTTGTGGTGCTCTCTGGACAACAGGATTGTGAGAGCTGATGTCCCAAGCCTCACGATAGATGGCAGAAGCGTCAACTGAGAGAACAAACTGAAGTATCTGGGAATCACATTTGACAGGAGCCTGTCCTTCAAGGACCACGTGGAGACGGTTGTGACAAGGTCTCAAAAAGGACTCAATGCACTTAAAACTATGGCTGCAATGGACACAGAGCAGAGAATGCTTTTCACACTATACCAGCACTTGATCCTCTCAGTGATTGATTATGGACTAGGACTGTTCACTGTCTCAAAGAGTCAGCTGGTGAAATTAGAGCACATACAAAACGAAGCGATGCGAGTCATTCTGGGATGCACCAGAGACACCCCAGTTGTGTGTATGCGTTACATCCTTGATTTGCCGTCTGTTGCAGGTAGGCTCAAGGTGATGCAGGCGAAGGCATACCTCAGAGTGGCTGCAGACACAGATCACCCGTTGCATGAGGCGCTGGACGCCGTTAAGGGCCAGCGACTGATAAGAGGGAAATCATGGATGACTCAGGCGGAGGATACGATCAGGCAGGTGTGCCCCTTGGAGAACATTAGGAGAGGAGAAGAGTGGGTCAGAGTGCCAGCGGAGCAGTCAGACCTGTGCAGTGTTATAATCACATTGAACCGGGAGTGCAGGGAGTGGCCAGCAGGGGCCACGGAAATGGAAATCCAGCAACTAATTCAGGATAATGCTCGCTCAAGTGATGTGATTATCTACACAGATGGATCGGTGTTGAGAGGTAGGAGAAGTGCCTGGAGGTTCTTAGCAAAAGCTAATGGTCGACGTTTGGTGCAGGAGAGTCTGGCATATGATACCACAACATCTAGCTTAAGAATGGAGGTGGAGGCAGTCAGTGTAGCTTTCCGCTGGATGGAGAATACGATACACACACACATCGTGATTGTAACTGACTCAGAAAGCATGCTGAGTCGGGCGAAGACAGGCAAGCTTCGTGCAGAGTGGCTTGCTTCGCTTCGGAAGTCACGGGTGGCAAGCATCGTCTGGATCTTTTCTCCGGGGCATGCTGGTGTGCTGGGGAATGAACAGGCGGACAAACTGGCTGGCTTGGCAAAACTTGGTGGAGTATTGATGCATGACAAAGCAGATGTGGTTGCGGCCTTGTGGGAGCATGTGTACATCTCGGAGGAGCAAATGGATCACCATGATCTGGCAAGAATGCGACAGCGAGAGGTGACGAGGGGATCTGGCCGACGATCAACGCTCAGAGGAAAGGCGAGACGGACATATAATCAGATTGCTACTGGTACTATTAGTGTTGGAACTCTTCGCTGGCTGCTGAGGATGGGGAAGGAGCGCTTATGGGAATGCCCCGAATGATGTGATGTTGGTTCCTAAATCAATCAATCAATCAATCAATTCTCTGTATTGTTACTGTTTCATCATCATCATCATCATCATCATCATCATCATCATCATCATCATCATCATCATCATCATCATCATCATCATCATCATCATAATCATCATCATCATCGTCGTCGTCGTCATCGTCGTCGTCGTCGACGACGTCATCGTCGTTGTCATCATCATCATCATGATCATCATCATGATCATCATCATGATCATCATCATGATCATCATCATCATCGCACGTCGTTGCCATCATCATCATAATTAATATCATCGTCATCGTCGTAAGTATCTTCGTCAATATCACCAACACAACCATCATCATCGTTATCATCACATCGTTGGCATCATCATCATTATCACCATTATTATCACGTCATCATCGTCATCACCATTATCATCAAGATCACGTCATCATCATCATCATGATCATCATCATGATCATCATGATCATCATGATCATCATCATCATCATCATCATCATCATCATCATCATCATCATCACCATAATCATCATCGTCATCATCATCACGTCATCATTATCACAATCATTGTCATCGTAATCATCATCGCATCATCATTATCACATCATCAAAATGTCATCATCATCATCATCACGTCGTCGCATCAACATCACATCATTATCACGTCATCATCAATATCACATCATCATCATTGTCATCATCATCACGTCATCAATATCACCATGATCGTCACCGCATCATCATCATATCACCATCAACATCACATCGTCATCACGTCATAATCAACATCACACATAATCATGTCATCATTAACATCACCATCACGTCATTATCACAGCATCATCACATCATCCAGTGCCGTCCACCGGGCGCTGGAACGCAAATTATTCCTCCCCACGACGCTTGACGGCAGAAGTGGAAGATGATGATGATGATGATGATGATGATCACATCATCACCATCATCATAGTCCTCACATCATTATCCCAACATCACATCATAATAATCATCACAATCATCAACCTCGTCTTCGTCGTTATCGTTATCATCACCGTTATCGTCATCATTTAAATATATTCTTTGATTTATCTGTTGTCGTTGCTCTGTTATTGATGTTCACGTGATTTAGCAAATCAACTCATTGGACAAATGGCACCAATACTAAAGAACAAACATGTATCAATAACTACTAAGAAAGCACTTTACAACACAATCTTCCTACCAACTCTGTGCTACCAATGCCAAACCTGGACAATGACAAAAAAAGAGAAAAGAAAAATCACAACAACAGAAATGAGGTTCCTGAGAAGAATACTCAACGTATCAAGAAGAGATAAGATCAGAAATGAAGAAATCAGGACTAAAGTGGGGGTTAAAGCAGCACTAGATTTTATTTTTTATTAGAAAGCAGCAAGTCAAATGGTTTGGCCATGCAAGTATGTTACCAGTCAACAGCATACCACAACAAGCAATGATGTACAGACCAGATGGAAACAGAGGAAGAGGCCGACCACGTAAACGTTGGAAGGAGGGAATAGCAGAATCCATGGGAATGTCGATATACGAAGCCCATAACCGGGCACTCTCCCGCTGTTTATACTTCACCTCGACACTGCAAGGTACAAGAGGAACATGATGAGGTGATGAGATGAGATGAGTTGCTCTGTTAATGTCTTCTTCTTCTTCTTCTTCTTCTTACTTCTTCTACTTCTTCTTCTTCTTCTTCTTCTTCTCCTTCTTCTTCTTCTTCTTCTTCTTCTTCTTCTTCATTTTTACCCTCCCCCCTCTCTTGTTTTTTCCATCTTGGCACTCCTTCTCGTCTCCTTCCTTGTCAATTAAAAAAAAAAGTATAAGAACTCCATTGCCAGAGGAATACGAAGGAGGAGGAGGAGGGGGGGGGGGGGTAGAAGCAGGAGAAAGAGGAGACGCTACAGAGGAACATGGTGAGTATGAAGACGACCAATAATAATAATAATAATAATAATAATAATAATAATAACAATAATAATAATTCTGTACAATCTGAGAAGGCGAGGACACCGGTGATAGGACAAGTTAACCCCCACGAAAAACCATCACTAATTATTGCGACCACTAGTAGCAGTGCGGGCGAACGCATACAACAAGGTTGGGGGAGGGAGAGGGGGGGGGGATACTTCCGTGAAGACTCAGAATAAGACGTTGCTCCTATCTGCAGGGGTTTAACAGGGCGAGTGTGATGACAATTGCTGTTAGACAATAGTTGTTGGACACTGGTTGTTGGACGTTGGTTGTTGGACATTGGGTGTGTAGACATTTGTTGTGTTGACACTCTAGCTGTGTAGACATTGGTTGGGTACATATTGCTTGCATTGAGATATGTTGTGTAGAAATAGGTTGTGTAGACATGGATTGTGTAGATATAGGTTGTTTAGACATTGTTTGTGTAGACATGGCTTGTGTAGACATTATATGTTTAGACATCGGTTGTGTAGACATCGGTTGTGTAGACATTGGTTGTGTAGACATTGTTTGTGTAGATATGTGTTGTGTAGACATTGGTTGTGTAGATATGTGTTGTGTAGACATTGGTTGTGTAGATATGTGTTGTGTAGACATCGGTTGTGTAGATATGTGTTGTGTAGACATTGGTTGTGTAGACATTGTTTGTTTAGATATGTGTTGTGTAGACATTGGTTGTGTAGATATGTGTTGTGTAGACATTGTTTGTGTAGATATGTGTTGTGTAGACATTGGTTGTGTAGACATTGGTTGTGTAGATATGTGTTGTGTAGACATTGGTTGTGTAGATATGTGTTGTGTAGACATTGGTTGTGTAGACATTGGTTGTGTAGATATGTGTTGTGTAGACATTGTTTGTGTAGATATGTGTTGTGTAGACACTGGTTGTGTAGACATTGGTTGTGTAGATATGTGTTGTGTAGACATTGGTTGTGTAGACATTGGTTGTGTAGATATGTGTTGTGTAGACATTGTTTGTGTAGATATGTGTTGTGTAGACATTGGTTGTGTAGACATTGGTTGTGTAGATATGTGTTGTGTAGACATTGGTTGTGTAGACATTATATGTTTAGACATCGGTTGTGTAGACATCGGTTGTGTAGACATTGGTTGTGTAGACATTGGTAGTGTAGATATGTGTTGTGTAGACATTGGTTGTGTAGATATGGGTTGTGTATACATTAAACTTTTAGACATGGGTTGTGTAGACATGGGTTGTGTAGACATGGGTTGTGTACACATTATACTTTTAGACATTGGTTGTGTAGACATGGGTTGTGTAGACATTATACTTTTAGACATGGGTTGTGTAGACATGGGTTGTGTAGACATGGGTTGTGTAGACATTGGTTGTGTAGACATGGGTTGTGTAGACATGGGTTGTGTAGACATTATACTTTTAGACGTGGGTTGTGTAGACATGGGTTGTGTAGACATTATACTTTTAGACATGGGTTGTGCAGACATTGGTTGTGTAAACATTGGTTGTGTAGATATGGGTTGTGTATACATTATACTTTTAGACATGGGTTGTGTAGACATGGGTTGTGTAGACATGGGTTGTGTAGACATGGGTTGTGTAGACATTGGTTGTGTAGACATTTTACTTTTAGACATGGGTTGTGTAGACATTGGTTGTGTAGACATTGGTTGTGTAGACATGGGTTGTGTAGACATTGGTTGTGTAGACATTGGTTGTGTAGACATGAGTTGTGTAGACATGGGTTGTGTAGACATGGGTTGTGTAGACATTATACTTTTAGACATGGGTTGTGTAGACATGGGTTGTGTAGACATTATACTTTTAGACATCGTTTGTGTAGACAGCAGTTGGCTAGACATTGGTTGTGCATACATTTATTGTTTAGACATTATCGTCCGTGGCGGGCTGCTATAGAAGCTCCTGGCCTACTACCAGACCCTGTCTTAAGTAGAGTGCTCACGCCTGCCTCTACTGACCAGGGTTTAGCTCAACATTAGTTATTGATGTTCACGTGAAATCACGCCTGGCACCAATGAATACATTTAGCAGGTTCTACTACACAGCACGGAAGCCGCGTTGGCGGAGTGGCTAGCACGCTTGCCTGCCGGCTCGGTGGTCTTGAGTTCGTGTCCTCATAGAGACAGGGCTGTTTTTTATGTTGCACTAGGCTTTAACGTCAACCAAGTCTAAGATGAGTATCATGAAATAATCTGGGAAGTTTTTCCTCTTCTTCTTTCGTTCGCTTGAAATATGTATATAACTGCAATGTTGTCTCTTGTATGAATTTAACTCTCTTTTTCAGTTCACTAAGCGGTTCATAAAGTTTATTTTCCACTGTCGTCTCTCTAGCCAGAAGGTTTGCCTAGATATGTTGTAATTTGGGCAGTCTTGAAGTATGTGCTCTGCTGTCTGCGACGCCAATCCACATGTGCACATGGCTGAGTCACCAATCTTGAATTGTGTATACATGTGGTTGCGTAATCTATTGTGTCCTGTTCTGAGGCGCAGAATAATGACTTGTTCTGGTCTGTCCATAATGTGGTAGTCGTCTTGAGCAGGATTTGGTGGCTTTCTGACTGATCTGGTCATTCTTTTCTTTTGGTGGTATGTAACGGGCACATCAGGCTGTTCATCTTTTGCTCCTTCCTTAGCCAATCGATCAGCTCTGTCGTTTCCGGGTATTCCACAGTGGGATGGTATCCGTTGTATGGTGACATTATTCTGACTGCTAAGTTCAGAAAGTAGTGTCCTTAGTACTGGCAATTTCCCAGACAGGAGCACCTCGTTTACTGATTTTGCATCTGTCAATACCACCAGCACCACAGGTTGTGTACCATGATTGGTATTTAGTAACTTCATCTGGGAAGTACAGGCAGTCGGTTTGATATTGCCTGCAGCGTCCTTCGAGTGCCGATTAGGCTGTACAAACGTGGGGCTCGCACCATTTACTAATTACGTCACCAGTCATGGTGGCAAAAGATCCGTTACATTACTTTCTTCACAGCACGCACATGATGACGTACGCTACACTAAACTTGACATCTATTCATAAACCACAAAAGGGTAACGGATGTATTTGATGTACAATAATAATAATAATAATAATAATAATAATAATAATAATAATAATAATAATAATAATAATAATAATAATAAATAAATAAATAAATAAATAAATAAATAAATCTATCAATCAGCTGCCGTCTCCATAAAGAAGGTTGGCTGCAAGGGATCTCCAGCACCGTCTGTCTCTAGCCTTGATTGTACAGGGTGTTTGTAAAGTCTCACTACACTTTGTATGTAGAACAAATCTGAAAAAAAAATGAAGTACATGATGTCATCAAAAAATGCGCTTCACAGTCCATCGTGCAGTGAGACTTAACAAACACTATGAATATATGTCAGACTACTGTTTATCATTGATGTTATCGTCCCACTTGCACCATTGTCTACCTTGTGCTCGCTTGCCTCCAACCTTACCCTCCAGTATGGTTTCCCTAAGAGTGTTATGTCTTTTAACTTGGCCGAAATATTTAACATGGTTCTGTTTCATTTCTAACATCAACTGCCCTTTTATTCTCAGGTTTTCTAGAACCTCTATATTTTATTTTATTTTCTTTATTTATTTTTTTGGTTTTTGGTTTTGTTTCCATGAAATACGTCATAAAACAATTTTAATCATTATAATTGTTACACGTTGTGTCGTGTCAGTGGTTAGAACCTTACACACAGGTCAGCTTTGCCGAATGGATAAGTGCGTTCTTAAACATCCGGTGTGCTGATGCCCAAGGTAGCGGGTTCAATCCCAACACCGGTCAGCTGGATTAAATTATTAACGTCTCTTCATTGACTTGGGGACATACATTACAAGTACCTCAGAAGATGGAGTAAGTTCGCCTGATGGCAAGGGGCACTGGTAATAGGGAAAGCTCATCCACACACAAAATATCAGTCCAGTACACTAGAAGTAGTAGCACGTGTGTGGACTACGCTTGAGTTCAAAGCGAGCGAACGAAAAAAACAACAAACAACCTTACACGAGCACACGAGAAAAGGCAATCACAGAAATTCCAATTCTTGTAACTTGCTATTGATATTTTACATTATATATTGTAGGAAACACACCCACAGGAATAAATAGATTACCTAGGGCTGAATTCTTTGGCCGGTTAACTGTTTCGTCTGTCACGAAAATGACCTCTAAACAGCTGCTCTCAGATTTGCATACCTGGTCCAGACCGTTGCCCAGGGCAACTGATTTCTGCAGCGATTGTGTCGGCTCTGTCTTCGCCGGCTTTTTAATTCCTCATTGTACACGCAGGAAGACAGCAAAAGAAGAGCTGAGTTGAGTTGAGTTAAGAATGTTTCAAACCTGCTATTGTCTCATCTTTAACAACCTGCGGAAAGTCCCAGTACTAATGGTATCAGTTGCAGTTTGATTATGTGTCCGTCCCGCGTTTCCCCGGAGCGCTGAGGGTAATCTGGATCCTGTGGGAAATTTTTTCAGGAAGTCAAGAAGTGAACTGTTCGCCAAACCCCGTAATGCCGTGACTAAACGTGGACTTTCTGCCTCATCTGTGTACACGTGTCGATGTTTGTGAGTTAGTGGTAGTGAACTGGGTTTCACAGTGCCGACAGCCGATTTGTAAAAACACCACTTTGCGTTGTTTGTCCCAGTGGTACGAGTATCGGTAATTCAGAAAGCAATGGGGAGCTACTGAACAAAACATTGCCTAGGAAATCACAAATAACCACCTTCGGTTGATTGTGACGTCCCGTGAAGTACATGCATCTAACTTACCTAGTTATTATCGAACCGCCACAATGACCTCGCTGCAACAAAACCACTTATCAAACCCCATCGACCCCATGACCCCATTTGCATCATATTCCGCATCTTATCGTCTTCGCCACCATTGTTCCGGATGTTATAACAACAAGGTCAAGGTTGCAGACTTTGGCTTACTCACGTAGGTCACAGACCAAGGAGAGATTTGAAAAGGTATTGTGTACAAAGGAAAGGGAGGGGCGTGGCGCAGTTCATGACAACCTCCACCCAGGGAGAACTGTTGTCTGTACAAACATTCAGTCAGGGAGTAACACCGTCATCGGCTTCAGGTGGTTTCTAGGTTCATTGACCTTAAGTAGTTCAGCGACTTGCTTGCAGACGTCGTCTTTCTTACAACACAAATTTCAACCGCGGAAAAGTCTCCAAGACACCCGGTGAGAAGTATGTATACTTGTACAAGAATAAGTTTGCAAAGACGCCAGTATGAGGTGAATACAAGACTAACCTATTAGGGGGACACGGAGGGAGCTGAAGAAGATTGCGAAAGAAAGGATGGCATGGTTTGTAAAGTCCATGCAACATAATAGGTAAAATACAAATCTTGGACCGACAATATTTCCAAACACTGCACAGTCATTAAAAAAATAGACCCTATACAAAACAAGCTTAGCGTACTCTGCCGCTCAGTTGTGGAAAAATCTTCCACAAGAAATCAAAGACGCCATCAATCACGATAATACTTATAGTCGCAACCTGTTCGAATACTATCTCAGTACAGACCACATTCCCCCGTTAAATAATAATAATAAAAATGATCTCGAACGACAACTAGTATAATAAACATGCCCATATGTATGGGCCGAGCTCCCTGGCCTAGAGGTTAGCGACTTTCTCCGTAATCCCGTTGATCCACGTGAGCAAACGCAGCTGCGCGACAGTCGGTAGCGGTTCTCGCCGTGCCCTCTACTTATGGGATATGTGAGCTGGCCGCTCAGAAAGCAATTGCAAACCAATGAGCGTAATCGTCTCAAGAAATCAACAACAGCAGTAAAATGCTGGTGTTGACAGCGATGTCCTGTAATAAGATATGCGAAAAAAAAATATGTATGGTACCGATCTCACTGGCGTAGGGGTTCAGGAAGTTGTTCGTAATCCCGTATACCCACGTACGAAACACAGCTGCGCGATATTCGGCAGCGGATCCCGTCGCGTTGGTTTCTTACGGAAAGGTATGTAAGCTGGTCGTTCAGAAAGCAATGGAAAACTACTGAACGTAAAACTTGCCAAGACATCAACAGCAGCTGAAAAATGCTGGTGTTGACTGCAATGTCCTGTAAATAAGATATGAAAAAAATATGTATGATACATTACACATACCTTAGGTATTTATAATGGTCATATTCAAACTTACCGTCTCCGTGGCCTAAAGACTTTCGAACGCGATTCGTGAGCCACTTACCACGCGTTCGAAACGTGGCAGCGACCGATTTGGCAGCAGACCGTGTCGCGCTGGGGTTTAACGTGTTGCCATGGGAACTGGTCGTTCAGAAAGCAATGGCAAACTACTGAAAGTAAAACTTGCCAAGACATCAACAACAGCAGTAAAATGCTGGTGTTGACCGCGATGTCTTGCAAATAGTTTATGCAAAAAAAAAAAAAAAAATATTCAAAATTACTTTATTGAGTCGTGCATTACTGATTATTTTCCATGTGCTTTAATGCATATTGTAACGTCTCAGATTAGCTTCATAAGTGGTGCATGAATGAAATAGCGTATGAGAGGAGAGACATAAGAAGGACAGAATGTCAGCTGGGCCTGCGTGCCCAATTCTCAATCCTTTGAAAATAAAGTTTGTTCGTTCGTTCATTCGTTCGTTCTTTGAAAGTGAAGTTCTGGCATACAAGCCCTTGCCTGTACAATGCCTTGGGCGGGAGAATTAGTATAGTTCTGGCATACAAGCCCTTGTCTGTACAATGCCTGGGCGGGAGAATTAGTATAGTTCTGGCATACTAGCCCTTGCCTGTACAATGCCTGGGCGGGAGAATTAGTATAGTTCTGGCATACAAGCCCTTGCCTGTACAATGCCTGGGCGGGAGAATTAGTATAGTTCTGGCATACAAGCCCTTGCCTGTACAATGCCTGGGCGGGAGAATTAGTATAGTTCTGGCATACTAGCCCTTGCCTGTACAATGCCTGGGCGGGAGAATTAGTATAGTTCTGGCATACAAGCCATTGCCTGAACAATGCCTGGGCGGGAGAATTAGTATAGTTCTGGCATACCAGCCCTTGCCTGTACAATGCCTGGGCGGGAGAATTAGTATAGTTCTGGCATACAAGCCCTTGCCTGTACAATGCCTGGGCGGGAGAATTAGTATAGTTCTGGCATACAAGCCCTTGCCTGTACAATGCCTGGGCGGGAGAATTAGTATAGTTCTGGCATACTAGCCCTTGCCTGTACAATGCCTGGGCGGGAGAATTAGTATAGTTCTGGCATACAAGCCATTGCCTGAACAATGCCTGGGCGGGAGAATTAGTATAGTTCTGGCATACAAGCCCTTGCCTGTACAATGCCTGGGCGGGAGAATTAGTATAGTTCTGGCATACTAGCCCTTGCCTGTACAATGCCTGGGCGGGAGAATTAGTATAGTTCTGGCATACAAGCCATTGCCTGAACAATGCCTGGGCGGGAGAATTAGTATAGTTCTGGCATACTAGCCCTTGCCTGTACAATGCCTGGGCGGGAGAATTAGTATAGTTCTGGCATACAAGCCCTTGCCTGTACAATGCCTGGGCGGGAGAATTAGTATAGTTGGTCAGCCGATAATGTCACCAGCACCGAGGCTCCGACGCCTGCGTTCATCGTCCGCTAACAGAGGAAAAAACAGGCACCAATTCCTCTGTGCATTCCAGCCCACACAATGTGAAGGCCATATAACATCACAGACCCACAGCAGGAAACTTCTTTGGGACCCATTGTGTGGTTCACAGCGTCCGGGATGTTTATGTCAGCGCCTCTATCGGCGTACACGCCATTTTTCCGTGTTTTAGACTAATTTACTTTCTCTATATGTTGTGTGTTGTGTATGTATTTGTTTGCTAGTGAAGGCTAGTCCCCGCAGCCTCCTGTATTTTTCTAATTCTATTCTGTAAAGCTGCATTACTTTGTGTTATTTTTCTATTGTTTACATTTCCACAACTTTACCTCAGTTCCACTAATTTCATTCATATGTTAACTATGTTTACAATTGCAAGTAAGTGTACTTATCGCCTCCTGTTAGTCGTTATATGTTTTCATCCGTGGTCTAGACTTATTTACTTTCTCTATAAGTTGTGTTTTGTGTATGTATTTATTTGCCGATGAAGGCAATGTCCTCTATTTTTCGTGATTCTGTTCGGAAAAACTGTATTACTTTGTGTTATTGTATATTGTTCACACGTGTTAGTAGTAAGGAAGGGTGGAAACGATTAGTATTGGGACATGCGGTATGAGCCATGTCTCATTCTAGTCTCATGTCTCTTGTTGAGGGTCTATGCCTCATGTCTCGTGGTGGGTGGGTTGTGGCCTGCCTCATGCCTTCCAGCTCCTTCCTCGTTTTTTTAAGTGTCAGCTGTCGTTTTTAATCAGAGCATCGGGGTTAACAATGGAAAGATCAATTGAACTAGGTGGGTAGGTTAAGTGAAGATGAGTGCGATAACTATGGCGCCAGGTTTGCTAATTGATTCAGAATATGTCAGCCGGTGTAATGCATTAATTAGCTTCCCGTTTGTATAGACGACATAAGAGGTGTCAGGTGGTCGACAAACAAGCGGAGTCGGGTGGTAAAGTGAGTGCAGGGTCGGGGTGCAGGGCAGTGAGCAGGTTTGAATCCTACTGGGTGGTGGGGTAGTGTGGCAGTGGGCGAGTATGTAACGCAGCTAGGTGGTATAATTGGCGGTTCAAATCACACCCCTGGTGGCTAACTATACCCAACATAGGCCCAGGAGGTTCGAATCCAGCGGTATCGCTTTCCATTATCCTCAGAAACCTAAGTTCCACAGCCAGCAGATTCAGTGTGACTGCTCATTGTCTTCACATTCATACAAAACTACAGGTTCTATGTAACATCGCAACACTCTTTTTCTTGTAGCAATTGCCATCTTTTTACTGGTCAATATGTTTTTCATCTTCGCCGTGGCGATAAGCTTCCTGTTTGTATAGACGGCACAACAAACTGGGCATCCACCATGATCTTTATCATATAACAGCTGTTGCAACACTCGGCAAAATTAAACAAGGAAATATGGTAATGAAACTGTGCGAAAGATCAACTGAACTAGGTGGGCAGGTTAAGTGAAGATGAGTTCGACAACGGCGGCGGCAGGTTTGCTAATTGATTCAGAAGATGTGACCAGTTGTAGAACCCTTCCTTGTCTTCACATTTGTACCGTAACACCGTCGCATTGGAGATGCGCGTGATAAAGCTGTCAGCCATGGTAAAGAAAGAAAAAAAAAAGAAAAAAAAATATCTTCCCGTTTGTATAGACGTACACAAGCTAGTTGGTACCATAGGCCCCCTCATATGGAGGTGATAGGTTCGAAGCTCGATTCTTTATCGTTGGTAAGTGTTTGGGGTGCGTAGATGGGCATAGGGGATGTGGTGGGCATAGGGGATGTGGTGGGCATAGGGGATGTGGTGGGATATCACCAGTGTGTAACCGGGGTGTCTCTTGGGTGCCCTACCATGCAACAGGTTCGGATCTCACTGTGTGGTGGGGTAGTGTGGCAGTGGTCGAGTGTGTAACGGGGATAGGTGGTGCCGTAGGCATCGTTTGAGAGTCGATTCACGCCGCGGTTCGATAAGGATGTGTACCCTAGGCGGCTCTTTTTAAGCATATACTAAGCCGTAAATGTATACCAACGGTGTCTAGTTGCTGCCATAGCGCTTGACAGGTTCGAAACCTACGGTGTGGTGGAGTAGTGTAGTAGTAGTCGTCGAGTGTGTAACGGAGCTAAATGGTATCATTGGCGGTTCGAATCACGCCCCTGGTCGCTAACTATAGCCAACATAGGCCCCTGATGTTCGATTCCAGCGGTATCGCTTTGCTTTTTTCTCAAAAAACCTAAGTTCCACAGCCAGCAGATTCAGCGGTACTGTTCAATGTCTTCACATTCATACAAAAGTACAGATTCTATGTAGCGCCGCAACACTCTTTTTCACGTAGCAATTGCCATCTTTTTGCTGGTCGTTATGTTTTTCATCTTGCAAAAGGTTATCTTCACCACGGCGATTCTTGTGCTAAGCTCTTCAAGGCATCTCCCATCAGTTGTTATGAATGTTCCGAGATACTTGTATCTATCTACTCACTTGTTTCAGAATATTCCCATTTACAACTATATTACATCGTGGTATTTCGTTCTTCATAGTAACAATCATAACCCGTGTCGTTTTATAATTTAATTCTAACCCTAGTTGTTCACAGTGTACAACAACCACCTCTACTAAATATTGCAGATCCTACGCAGTGTCTGTTGATTACATAAATTATATGAAGGCAGTTTACAAGTTAAATTAGATCAAGACATTTTATTACAGAAATTAAATGAAGACATTTGACTAGAAATATTTAATAAAGCTACGAAAAAACAGAGATATGCCGCTATGAGAAAATCAAATAAGTATGTTAATATCAGTTCCTGTGAACATATTTAGCAGAATTATTCTGAATTGTATATGAATATTTAGCTTTAAGGTGAAATCATTACTGCTGTACCGATCGGAAACAAGAAAAACGACTAAAACAACTACTAATAAACAACAAACATTCATTAATGGGTGCCCATGTAGTTCATCTTTGGCGTTCATGTCTCATTCAACAATTAGTATAATGTCTGAAGTCAAATTTTGCGGCTTCAAAATATGTGTTCATAGCATATTTATATATGAAGATATATATTCAAGGTGATTTTAAAGGACAAATTTCCTCATGTCACACGCTGCAAAAGACATATTTCGCTCAAACTTAAACATTAAGAGTGGAAAAGAGTATGTTGTAGATACTGTTTTTTCCTTTGTTTCTAGTGGGACTTGATCATTTGTTGTTCTATCTGGGCATGGTATGTATATTTTCACCACATCTTCACTGATGTTTTTCATCTTGTCTGCTCATTGCCCACGCTTCACAGTCATACAAAAGTACAGATTCTATGAAAGACAGAGACATTTTGCAGCTATTATTAAACAAAATGACAAATCGGAGGTCAGCTAATATGTACGTATTTGTAAATAAGGATACACAGCGATGTCTATTATATAACGATAACAAAGGTATTTAGTTGTAGAAAACTACCGTGCCTCCCAGGCAAACGGCGGTAGGCTAGTGACTATGGTTAGATTAGCTGTGATGGCACCAGCTGGAGATATTAATCAGCTACCTGGTACCCAGTGAAGATGACACGATAAACGAGGTGGTATAGGTCGCGTGGCCCTGAACAAAACCAACAATGAAACAAAAATGGTAATGAAACGTTGCGTCACCGCGAAGCATTATTTTAGAAACCAAAGATTACAATCAATCTGAGAGGGTAATAATAGACAGTCTAAGCCTACCAGAAAGAGGTATCTTATACACTGGGTACCAACGACAGACAGCTGGTCAAGAAGAAGCAATGCGCATATACACAGTATATAAAGTTATGCCCAAATAAACCTTAGTTTAAAGAATTCAAGTACATTATTACAAGTTAAATTACATAATAAAACAAATACAGTGATATGTATAAAATTATAAAAAACAAAAAAGAAGAAAACACCAGTGTTACATTAGCAAATAAGTGAAAAACACAACGGTATGAATACGTTGGTGTATTAGTTACATACAAATAGTACACACAACATGCCCTTATGCCAGCGTAACGGCCTAACTGTTAAATCACGTGACCGCTATCTGTTCTATATTGCGACCAAAATAAACTGATCGCCCCTCACGTCAGCGTAACAGACTAACACTTAAACCAAGCGCCCACTATCTATTCTATATTGTTGCCAACAATTATGTGCATGCTGCCATCCTTTGATGTGAGTATGATTGATGAAGCCTGTCAGGAAACAACCATAGAGACATAGTAAAAGTGTAGGAAAAATACAACTCCAAGCGTATTGACGCTCGGTGTATCGTTATTCACATAACGTTTCCTGTTTCCTGCTCCAGTCTATTGTTGTAAAATCTTACCGAGGTGGACATTGTGGACGAAATCTACATGAGTGAAGTAGGATAGACACGGTTGTCATATGTGTCTTATAGGGCTTGGTCATTGGTTTTTTAAAACTTATCGATGGAAGAGAAGGACCCTTACACTACAAACAGAATAAACATTTACATTAATAATACCCATAACAAACACATGACCATCTACACAAGCTGTGACACAAGTGACAGTCTGCTTAGAGAAAACAGCGAATTTTCAACGAAAACATAGTCTGCATGTTATCTCCTTGGAAACGTAAATCTGGTTATATTTAAATCACCCTATGCACTCATGTCTCCCATGAAAACTAGCGTAATGTCTGAAGAAGTCAAATTTGAGGCTTCAAAATATGTTTTCGTAGCATATGTATATATGAAGATATATACATGTGTTTTCTAACAACAAATTTCCGCATGCCGCGCTTTACATCCATACACAAGTATAGGTTCTATGAACGACACAACACCTACAAGTTGCTAACATTGGCACCGAGTTACCAACAGCATTTCTGTCTAGAGTCAATACCACACGACAAGACAATGCTTTTTCGGCCTCTGATTGAGGACAATAGATATAAACATAATTATGCAATGACCTCTTTACCACAATACTGAGAAAGTTAAAAATATCATTTTAAATACGCTGACGGCCATAGTAACACAACCAGTTAATTCTGATTGCTCACTTTGTGTAATACCCACACCTACTATAGATTGCAGAAAATACTCATTTCTACAACCAAGGTGAAAAATATCGGTCAAGCTTATAAATGTCTCGTCCGAATTCATAAAAAGAAGGACATAATGTTAGCCAAATGTGAAAAATATCGGTCAAAGTTATAAATGTCTCATCCAAACTTATGAAAAAATTGGAAAATTTGTTAACCTAAGGAGAAAAAATATTGACCTGTAAAGAAACATTTACAACAAACTTATAAACATTCGGAAAATTTGTTAACCTAATGAGAAAAAAAAATATCGACATAGAGAGTAATATTTCATCTAATCTTATAAAAAGTTGGAAAATTTGTCAACCGAAATGGGAAAAGGTCGGTCAAATACATAAATAGCTCAACAAATTATAAAAAGTAGGAAATAATAGGGGCCAAGTAAAAAACTAGCTTACCCAGATTTATAAAAGGTAGGAAAATGTGTTAGCCAAAATGGGAAAATATTGATCAAACTAAGAAACATGTCGACCGGACTAGGAAAATAAGTGAACCAAAGTAATAAAAATGTTGGGTAAATACAGAAATATGTTGACCAAACTTAAAATATCGCTGCTAAACTTATGAATACTAGGAAACTTTGTTAAACAAATGTGAAAAAATATCGACCAAACTTATAAAAATCTCCGCCAAAATTACGAAAAGTAGGGAACTTTGTTAACCAAAGTTGAAACTATATCGGTCAAACTTATAAATGACTCGTCCGAATTCATAAAAAGTAGGAAATAATGTTAACCAAAAGGGGCAAAATATTGACCAAGTAAAGAAATGTCTCGTCCAAAATTGTTAAAAGTAGGACAAATTTGTTAACCAAAGGTGAAAAAAGATCGGCCAAACAGATAAATATTTCTACTAAACTTAAAAACAGTAAAGAAAATGTTGCTTCTATAGTTATGTCAAACGTGTCTTGATCTTTTATTTGAAAAGACATTTCACAATACATAATCAGCAACGTCAGCACTTTCCCTCTTTTACATTACTGAAAGCTTCAACTTATCATTCCAGCGTTTCTGCTTAAGAACCACTTATACAGACTAATCACTCATCACTCCATACTCTTGATTTTTTTTTCTTTATAACACAAAGTGTCTCTGTCTTTCATAGATAGCTTCACAACTTTTCCATGTCACAGCACCAAGAGCTCCAAACCTTCGTTGTACATGAGCTTCAACGACATAGTATTAACAACATTTATGGCAATGCAGTCTATGGCTCCACTTGGGATAGTTTCGATGTCATCTGAGTATTCGTCAGCAAAGATCCATTTCCCATAACTGATATCTTCAACTTTCCATACCACAATGTCTGCTATACTACTCTTCGATTGTTCCAGCTCTCAATACTGCAGGTGTTTTCTAGAAGTCTAGTGAAAATATCATTTCTCACTTTTTCCACCTCTATTTCAGTGTGTTATTTCACAACCAACCAACAGTGTCTGTTACGAGGTCGGTCTTCCTTAATACAACATCTGCCCTATTGACCCCTTGAATACCAGCGAATACATCTTCTAACCAATTTTCAAGGTTTCATACCACTTAACACTAACATTCTCTTTGCTTACAACACAACCGGTTTTCTGCTGACTGGGTAAATTTCCCAACCCACTGGAGATAAATCGACTGTCCCCTATTCGACAAGACCCTTTATTAGACAATGACTATGAGCATCAACCAGGATGGTCACTGCTAAAAAGGATACCAATAACAAACGATCTTCTTTACAGATGGCTATAGAATTATGATGCTATTCAATGTTACAATTAGAAGAATAAGGAAGACAATAAAGGCTGAAAAGAGGTGACGAGTAGTAAGGATGTATGGAAGGAAAAGAGACACAATAAGCAAGATATATATCAAGAACACTAATAAATAGATCAAAATAGAAGAGAAAAGGCTTAATCAAGTGGATAATTTTATATACTTGAGGTCATTTATAACCTCAGATGGTAGGTACACAATAGAGCTTAAGAGCAGAATACGGCCAACAAAAGAGGTATTTCAGAAAATGAAACGTATCTTAGGTGATAAGTCACTATCATTGAAGGAACAAATAAATAAACTTTCAACAATAAAATTACAAAAATTAAAAATTAATTTTCGACAATAAAATTTAACAATTAAATTGCTACCAGAAACATTCAAATTAGAAACAATAAAGAGAAATTTACTGTATAAATTTTATTGTCGAAAATTAATTTTTAATTTTTGTAATTTTATTGTTGAAAGTTTATTTATTTGTTCCTTCAATGATAGTGACTTATCACCTAAGATACGTTTCATTTTTTGAAATACCTCTTTTGTTGGCCGTATTCTGCTCTTAAGCTCTATTGTGTACCTACCATCTGAGGTTATAAATGACCTCAAGTATATAAAATTATCCACTTGATTAAGCCTTTTCTCTTCTATTTTGATCTATTTATTAGGGTTCTTGATATATATCTTGCTTATTGTGTCTCTTTTCCTTCCATACATCCTTACTACTCGTCACCTCTTTTCAGCCTTTATTGTCTTCCTTATTCTTCTAATTGTAACATTGAATAGCATCATAATTCTATAGCCATCTGTAAAGAAGATCGTTTGTTATTGGTATCCTTTTTAGCAGTGACCATCCTGGTTGATGCTCATAGTCATTGTCTAATAAAGGGTCTTGTCGAATAGGGGACAGTCGATTTATCTCCAGTGGGTTGGGAAATTTACCCAGTCAGCAGAAAACCGGTTGTGTTGTAAGCAAAGAGAATGTTAGTGTTAAGTGGTATGAAACCTTGAAAATTGGTTAGAAGATGTATTCGCTGGTATTCAAGGGGTCAATAGGGCAGATGTTGTATTAAGGAAGACCGACCTCGTAACAGACACTGTTGGTTGGTTGTGAAATAACACACTGAAATAGAGGTGGAAAAAGTGAGAAATGATATTTTCACTAGACTTCTAGAAAACACCTGCAGTATTGAGAGCTGGAACAATCGAAGAGTAGTATAGCAGACATTGTGGTATGGAAAGTTGAAGATATCAGTTATGGGAAATGGATCTTTGCTGACGAATACTCAGATGACATCGAAACTATCCCAAGTGGAGCCATAGACTGCATTGCCATAAATGTTGTTATTACTATGTCGTTGAAGCTCATGTACAACGAAGGTTTGGAGCTCTTGGTGCTGTGACATGGAAAAGTTGTGAAGCTATCTATGAAAGACAGAGACACTTTGTGTTATAAAGAAAAAAAAAATCAAGAGTATGGAGTGATGAGTGATTAGTCTGTATAAGTGGTTCTTAAGCAGAAACGCTGGAATGATAAGTTGAAGCTTTCAGTAATGTAAAAGAGGGAAAGTGCTGACGTTGCTGATTATGTATTGTGAAATGTCTTTTCAAATAAAAGATCAAGACACGTTTGACATAACTATAGAAGCAACATTTTCTTTACTGTTTTTAAGTTTAGTAGAAATATTTATCTGTTTGGCCGATCTTTTTTCACCTTTGGTTAACAAATTTGTCCTACTTTTAACAATTTTGGACGAGACATTTCTTTACTTGGTCAATATTTTGCCCCTTTTGGTTAACATTATTTCCTACTTTTTATGAATTCGGACGAGTTATTTATAAGTTTGACCGATATAGTTTCAACTTTGGTTAACAAAGTTTCCTACTTTTCGTAATTTTGGCGGAGATTTTTATAAGTTTGGTCGATATTTTTTCACATTTGTTTAACAAAGTTTCCTAGTATTCATAAGTTTAGCAGCGATATTTTAAGTTTGGTCAACATATTTCTGTATTTACCCAACATTTTTATTACTTTGGTTCACTTATTTTCCTAGTTCGGTCGACATGTTTCTTAGTTTGATCAATATTTTCCCATTTTGGCTAACACATTTTCCTACCTTTTATAAATCTGGGTAAGCTATTTTTTACTTGGCCCCTATTATTTCCTACTTTTTATAATTTGTTGAGCTATTTATGTATTTGACCGACCTTTTCCCATTTCGGTTGACAAATTTTCCAACTTTTTATAAGATTAGATGAAATATTACTCTCTATGTCGATATTTTTTTTTTCTCATTAGGTTAACAAATTTTCTTAATGTTTATAAGTTTGTTGTAAATGTTTCTTTACAGGGTCAATATTTTTTCTCCTTAGGTTAACAAATTTTCCAATTTTTTCATAAGTTTGGATGAGACATTTATAACTTTGACCGATATTTTTCACATTTGGCCAACATTATTTCCTTCTTTTTATGAATTCGGACGAGACATTTATAAGTTTGACCGATATTTTTCACCTTGGTTGTAGAAATCCGGTAGAGACACCGGTCTCTGTGGCTGAAGGGCTTGCGAACGCGGTTTGTGAGACCGTATACCCGGGTTCGAAACACGGCGGTGCTGGCTTTTTCGAAAAAAGGTATAGAGGCCGGTCGTTCAGAAAGCAATGGCAAACTACTGAACGTAACACTTGCCTAGTACATCAACAGCAGCTGAAAATGCTGGTGTTGACTGCAACGTCCCGTAAGGGATACACAACACAATTTGTAGAAATGAGTATTTTCTGCAATCTATAGTAGGTGTGGGTATTACACAAAGTGAGCAATCAGAATTAACTGGTTGTGTTACTATGGCCGTCAGCGTATTTAAAATGATATTTTTAACTTTCTCAGTATTGTGGTAAAGAGGTCATTGCATAATTATGTTTATATCTATTGTCCTCAATCAGAGGCCGAAAAAGCATTGTCTTGTCGTGTGGTATTGACTCTAGACAGAAATGCTGTTGGTAACTCGGTGCCAATGTTAGCAACTTGTAGGTGTTGTGTCGTTCATAGAACCTATACTTGTGTATGGATGTAAAGCGCGGCATGCGGAAATTTGTTGTTAGAAAACACATGTATATATCTTCATATATACATATGCTTCGAAAACATATTTTGAAGCCTCAAATTTGACTTCTTCAGACATTACGCTAGTTTTCATGGGAGACATGAGTGCATAGGGTGATTTAAATATAACCAGATTTACGTTTCCAAGGAGATAACATGCAGACTATGTTTTCGTTGAAAATTCGCTGTTTTCTCTAAGCAGACTGTCACTTGTGTCACAGCTAGTGTAGATGGTCATGTGTTTGTTATGGGTATTATTAATGTAAATGTTTATTCTGTTTGTAGTGTAAGGGTCCTTCTCTTCCATCGATAAGTTTTAAAAAACCAATGACCAAGCCCTATAAGACACATATGACAACCGTGTCTATCCTACTTCACTCATGTAGATTTCGTCCACAATATCCACCTCGGTAAGATTTTACAACAATAGACTGGAGCAGGAAACTGGAAACGTTATGTGAATAACGATACACCGAGCGTCAATACGCTTGGAGTTGTATTTTTCCTACACTTTTACTATGTCTCTATGGTTGTTTCCTGACAGGCTTCATCAATCAGACTCACATCAAAGGATGGCAGCATGCACATAATTGTTGGCAACAATATAGAATAGATAGTGGGCGCTTGGTTTAAGTGTTAGTCTGTTACGCTGACGTGAGGGGCGATCAGTTTATTTTGGTCGCAATATAGAACAGATAGCGGTCACGTGATTTAACAGTTAGGCCGTTACGCTGACATAAGGGCATGTTGTGTGTACTATTTGTATGTAACTAATACACCAACGTATTCATACCGTTGTGTTTTTCACTTATTTGCTAATGTAACACTGGTGTTTTCTTCTTTTTTGTTTTTTATAATTTTATACATATCACTGTATTTGTTTTATTATGTAATTTAACTTGTAATAATGTACTTGAATTCTTTAAACTAAGGTTTATTTAGGCATAACTTTATATACTGTGTATATGCGCATTGCTTCTTCTTGACCAGCTGTCTGTCGTTGGTACCCAGTGTATAAGACACCTCTTTCTGGTAGGCTTAGACTGTCTATTATTACCCTCTCAGATTGATTGTAATCTTTGGTTTCTAAAATAATGCTTCGCGGCGACGCAACGTTTCATTACCATTTTTGTTTCATTGTTGGTTTTGTTCAGGGCCACGCGACCTATACCACCTCGTTTATCGTGTCATCTTCACTGGGTACCAGGTAGCTGATTAATATCTCCAGCTGGTGCCATCACAGCTAATCTAACCATAGTCACTAGCCTACCGCCGTTTGCCTGGGAGGCACGGTAGTTTTCTACAACTAAATACCTTTGTTATCGTTATATAATAGACATCGCAGTGTATCCTTATTTACAAATACGTACATATTAGCTGACCTCCGATTTGTCATTTTGTTTAATAATAGCTGCAAAATGTCTCTGTCTTTCATAGAATCTGTACTTTTGTATGACTGTGAAGCGTGGGCAATGAGCAGACAAGATGAAAAACATCAGTGAAGATGTGGTGAAAATATACATACCATGCCCAGATAGAACAACAAATGATCAAGTCCCACTAGAAACAAAGGAAAAAACAGTATCTACAACATACTCTTTTCCACTCTTAATGTTTAAGTTTGAGCGAAATATGTCTTTTGCAGCGTGTGACATGAGGAAATTTGTCCTTTAAAATCACCTTGAATATATATCTTCATATATAAATATGCTATGAACACATATTTTGAAGCCGCAAATTTGACTTCAGACATTATACTAATTGTTGAATGAGACATGAACGCCAAAGATGAACTACATGGGCACCCATTAATGAATGTTTGTTGTTTATTAGTAGTTGTTTTAGTCGTTTTTCTTGTTTCCGATCGGTACAGCAGTAATGATTTCACCTTAAAGCTAAATATTCATATACAATTCAGAATAATTCTGCTAAATATGTTCACAGGAACTGATATTAACATACTTATTTGATTTTCTCATAGCGGCATATCTCTGTTTTTTCGTAGCTTTATTAAATATTTCTAGTCAAATGTCTTCATTTAATTTCTGTAATAAAATGTCTTGATCTAATTTAACTTGTAAACTGCCTTCATATAATTTATGTAATCAACAGACACTGCGTAGGATCTGCAATATTTAGTAGAGGTGGTTGTTGTACACTGTGAACAACTAGGGTTAGAATTAAATTATAAAACGACACGGGTTATGATTGTTACTATGAAGAACGAAATACCACGATGTAATATACATGTAAATGGGAATATTCTGAAACAAGTGAGTAGATAGATACAAGTATCTCGGAACATTCATAACAACTGATGGGAGATGCCTTGAAGAGCTTAGCACAAGAATCGCCGTGGTGAAGATAACCTTTTGCAAGATGAAAAACATAACGACCAGCAAAAAGATGGCAATTGCTACGTGAAAAAGAGTGTTGCGGCGCTACATAGAATCTGTACTTTTGTATGAATGTGAAGACATTGAACAGTACCGCTGAATCTGCTGGCTGTGGAACTTAGGTTTTTTGAGAAAAAAGCAAAGCGATACCGCTGGAATCGAACATCAGGGGCCTATGTTGGCTATAGTTAGCGACCAGGGGCGTGATTCGAACCGCCAATGATACCATTTAGCTCCGTTACACACTCGACTACTACTACACTACTCCACCACACCGTAGGTTTCGAACCTGTCAAGCGCTATGGCAGCAACTAGACACCGTTGGTATACATTTACGGCTTAGTATATGCTTAAAAAGAGCCGCCTAGGGTACACATCCTTATCGAACCGCGGCGTGAATCGACTCTCAAACGATGCCTACGGCACCACCTATCCCCGTTACACACTCGACCACTGCCACACTACCCCACCACACAGTGAGATCCGAACCTGTTGCATGGTAGGGCACCCAAGAGACACCCCGGTTACACACTGGTGATATCCCACCACATCCCCTATGCCCATCTACGCACCCCATACACTTACCAACGATAAAGAATCGAGCTTCGAACCTATCACCTCCATATGAGGGGGCCTATGGTACCAACTAGCTTGTGTATGTCTATACAAACGGGAAGATAATTTTTTTTTCTTTTTTTTTTCTTTCTTCACCATGGCTGACAGCTTTATCACGCGCATCTCCAATGCGACGGTGTTACCATACAAATGTGAAGACAAGGAAGGGTTCTACAACTGGTCACATCTTCTGAATCAATTAGCAAACCTGCCGCCGCCGTTATCGAACTCATCTTCACTTAACCTGCCCACCTAGTTCAGTTGATCTTTCGCACAGTTTCATTACCATATTTCCTTGTTTAATTTTGCCGAGTGTTGCAACAGCTGTTATATGATAAAGATCATGGTGGATGCCCAGTTTGTTGTGCCGTCTATACAAACAGGAAGCTTATCGCCACGGCGAAAATGAAAAACATATTGACCAGTAAAAAGATGGCAATTGCTACAAAAAAAAAAAGAGTGTTGCGCTGTTACATAGAACCTGTAGTTTTGTATGAATGTGAAGACAATGAGCAGTCACACTGAATCTGCTGGCTGTGGAACTTAGGTTTCTGAAGATAATGCAAAGCGATACCGCTGGATTCGAACCTCCTGGGCCTATGTTGGGTATAGTTAGCCACCAGGGGTGTGATTTGAACCGCCAATTATACCACCTAGCTGCGTTACATACTCGTCCACTGCCAAACTACCCCACAACCCAGTAGGATTCAAACCTGCTCACTGCCCTGCACCCCGACCCTGCACTCACTTTACCACCCGACTCCGCTTGTTTGTCGACCACCTGACACCTCTTATGTCGTCTATACAAACGGGAAGCTAATTAATGCATTACACCGGCTGACATATTCTGAATCAATTAGCAAACCTGGCGCCATAGTTATCGCACTCATCTTCACTTAACCTACCCACCTAGTTCAATTGATCTTTCCATTGTTAACCCCGATGCTCTGATTAAAAACGACAGCTGACACTTAAAAAAAAACGAGGAAGGAGCTGGAAGGCATGAGGCAGGCCACAACCCACCCACCACGAGACATGAGGCATAGACCCTCACCAAGAGACATGAGACTAGAATGAGACATGGCTCATACCGCATGTCTCAATACTAATCGTTTCCACCCTTCCTTACTACTCGTGTTACCTGCACGGAAACATTAAAGTAGCCAGTAAGGAGATGATGGAGTGGGATAAGGTATCCGCAACTTTACTGGTGAGCGGATTCCGATGTATACAACTGAGTTGACCTATCAGGTCTAGCCAGCCTAATATGGGTACCAAGCAATGTCTTGAGAAGTAAAAGCCACCGGTGTGCCACTGACCACATCAGCCTCCGAATGGCATGACCTTTACTGGAGGCTACAACCACTCATCAGTCTATACAAATATGGACCTCGCATTATATGCCTAATTCGCCTTAATGAGTATATGACCTTTTACAGGGTGTTTTTTTTAATTACTGTGCAGTGTTTGAAAATATTGCCATTCCAAGTTTTGTATTCTCCTATTGTGTTGCATGAACACAACAGAGGGTGAATACAAAACTTGGACCGGTAATATTTTCAAACACTGCACATTCATTACAAATACACCCTATACTTTAATAACTGACGTTTACAACAGTCAGCGTGGCCGAAAGGATAACAGCGCCGTCGTTCTGAAACTTTCGGCGCGTTGACGGCGGGGGTAATTGGTTCAACCACTACAGCGGTCAGCTGGACTTAAACGTGGACTCTCTTTCAGGAAGCAATCATAGTCTAGAAAGCGACGTCCTGCAAAAGACATGCAACATTTTGTTTTACTTAGCTTTGCTGGTGAACGCCGGTCTTCTCCTGCTTCATCTTGTTTCTTGCGTGAACACCCATACTCTTACGAGGTACGTTTACCAATAAAGTGAAAAAAGATGTTGACAGATTGGTAAAGGAAACCTCATGCAGAAATTAACTATGAAATATTGTTGACGCTCGCTCGCTTTGAACTCAAGCGTAGTCCATACACAATACTTCTAGTAGTGCCGGACTGAATTTTGTGTGTTGATTAGATTTCCATATTAACAGTGTCCTTCGCCATCCGACTTCAGACGTACTTGTAATTTACGTCTCCAAGTCAAGGACGATAGATCAACATTTTAGTCCAACTGTCCGGTGTAGGGGTTGAACCCCTTACCTTGGCATCAGCACAACGGATATTTAAGAACATTCGTTATTATCCATTTCGTTATGCTGATCTACATTAACTATGACGAGGCCAAGGGGTTGAAAAGACGAGCTTTTATAATTACATCTGAATATTCGGGCCTCTAGACAAACGATGAACATTACTATTGCGACCAAAGTAAACAAGCAACAATTTTTAGACTGCACACGGGACATAACAGGCTCAAATACCACTTGTTCAGTAAACTAGACATAAAGGATACTGATGAATGTAATGGTAGTTTTGTTTTTTGTTTTTGTTTGTTTTTTGTTCTTGCTATCTTTTACATAAGCCAACTCTTTCTGTTATATCCAGCTGTTACAATAACCAACTCTTTCTGGTTTATGTCCAGCTGTTACATTAACCAGTTATTTCTGTTATATCTACTCGTTACATTAATCAAAATTTTTGGTTTATATACAGTTGTTACATTAATCAGCTCTTTATGGTTTTTGTTTTAAATTTTATTTTATACTAGCTGCCCGGCCCGGCTTCGCCCAGGCTCTGGCGGGGATCTATCTATCTATCTATCTATCTATCTATCTATCTATCTATCTATCTATCTATCTATCTATCTATCTATCTATCTATCTATCTATCTATCTATCTATCTATC